>CM057009.1:281846465-282106465 GCA_029891345.1 Dryococelus australis | reverse complement strand
CAGTCAAATGTAAACAAGTAAAATTATAACTGCTTAAAATATTTAATATATGAAGACTAAGTGAAAATATATAACCTTTATCTTTCATAAAAAATGCAAATAAAATATTAACTTAATTATTTATAAATTGAAGAAAACAGAAAATTGATAATTACCACAAGAAGTTACTGCTATAACCAATGATATAACCTCTACATGGGTGCAAATAATTTTTAATGTATTTCTTTAAAGCTTAGAAGATAGGTAGGCCTTGATATCTCATTGATAGCAATATAATTGTTGATGAAACCAGAAACATATGAAACACATGTGTCTTACCAAGACTCAAAAATCAAAAACCTTGTACCATAAACTAGTGTGCAATAAACTGCATTATGGAGGTCTGATTCGGAGCATCAACTTTGGATGTAATCAATCTAATGTTTACAAACGTGAAATATTTAAATGGCTGTTGTTTTGAAAGTAAGTGTCTGAGCCACTTAAAACATGTATGTTTATGTCGTCTACCATAATGTTACCATGTGAAGAATTTGGTGGAAATATGTTGATAGGTCCCTGAGATATGGCATAAAAACTTTATTTGGAGTTATCTTTCAAAATTGGCAAAAAAAAGTTCTCCTCATGATGCTTCTAATAGATACTGTTATCATAAAATGTTTGTTTGAATTTGGTGACGCATGTCAACATTCTGCGCTGTGCGGATGCACACTTTACTGACAACTTCGCCCCATCTATGAATCACCCGCGCTCAGGGGGAAGATATATAAGCGGCAAAATGAATTAAACGTATCAAGTAAGGAAGTCACCAAGCTTGGATAGCCGAAAATGTAGTTGTAAATTACCTACGTAATCACAATCTACATTGCCCGTCTGAATTTATGCATGTGAAAGGCACCTCCATGAAATAAATAAATATTTGTGAAATTCTACTACTCGTCGCCTAGTCCTAGAAGAAGTTCCTGCAACTCCCAGAGATGGCAGCAACCCGTAGCCTTGTGACGTCACGACCGGCCTGCCTCGGAACAGGGGTTTTAATTTGTAGTCGCCTCCAAGCGGGGCGATAAGAAATGAGCGGTGCTCCTGCACCCTGTGTTGGAAGGCTACACTACCCCTCTGCACCCCGAAGAACTGCTGATGTGAGAAAATTTCATATAAATAGAAGTCCAGCTTTCAACACCGGCAGACACGCCAGGCTCCCTGGCTGAAGAGGACACAAGCCCTGCCCAGTCTGTGAAGACTCTCCTGAGTCTGCAAAGACTTCCTTCCCCAGTTTGTAAGGACTCTCTAGTCTGCTCAAGACTTCCTCAAGCATGGACAAGGCTCTCTCAGTCTGTGAGGACTCTCTCTCTTCTCTGTGACCTGCAACACAATGCACCATCCACTCCGCAGACTGTGAAGACTGCAACTTCAAACAGCTTGAGAACGGCTCTCCTCAACCACACCAGTTGACCGTGAGGACAGCTACTCCTTCACCAGGTAAACCTACTCCTCAACCCCGGTATCCTTTACCCTAGTCAACTTCCATGACTCCGAGGTAACAGGCAGATGCGTATTAGTTTACCTTCCTGATAAACTCCCAGTAAAGTATAGTACGCTGTAAAAGTGTATTCTTACCGTAGATTTGTTATCAGAGTATTATGGGATTTTATTGATATTCTCCAGGCTCGCCTTGACCTATTTTTCTGCTCATGTAATTTTATTTAATTTAGAATTGCTTAGCCAGTTAGCTAATTAATATTTTATTGGCAACCCTGATAGTGAGGAAAGTAGAGCTCCCTAGGCGGGAATCTACATCTATCCGCCTCACTCTGGGGTTTGACTCCCTTTGAACTCGATGGAATCCTACCATCAAGTGGCCCCATACAATATCTAAACCTTCCACACCCCGCCATGGTAGGCTCTCCTAGCGTTCCGAGAGGGTAGTCAGCAGCCTAACTGCTACCTCTCGGAGGTAGGGCACACGTCATTGGTTACATTTTTCAATAGATGTGACAAACTTATCAAAATATTTATATGGCTGCCATTTAGAAAATCACAGCCTGACCCCACTTAAATCATATAATGGCCTTCTGTAGCACTAATGCTGTGCACAATTTGGTGGGACTCTGTTGATTGGTCCTCGAGATTTGGCATAAAACCTCAATTTTTTTTTTTGTGAGATAATATTCATAAATGGAGGACAGAAAGGTTATGTATTAGGGCAATCAAGGATTCACATCAATACAGTTTATGAAATGAAGTTAAAATTGGTAACATAATTTCGTAAATATAGCACACTGCTAAAGTGTTGTTATAGTCGCCATTATGAAAATAACAGTCTGGCATACTTAAAACATACAAATTAATATGGCCTAGCACGTTACAACTTCTTTGCCAAATTTGGTGGGAATTGGTAGACTGTTTCTGAGATATGACATAAAAACTTTATTTATTCATGTGGGACTATCTTACAAAATGGTGGAAAAATAAGGCTATGTATAGACAAATCTCATGTTTGTAATATATTCTGCCAGCATACAAAGTTAAATTGAACTTTGTTTCATAGTTTAGAAGATACTTTAATAAAATATTTATATGGCCACCATTTAGAAAATAAGTATCTGACTAAAACATATAAATTTACATGGCCATCCATAATGCTACTTTTTGCCAAATTTTATGGGAATCCGTTGGTTTTCCACGGTGATATGACATAAAAATTCCAATTGGTAATGTGATGCTATTTTACAAAATGGCAGACAAAAGAGACTTTTTTTGGACACACTTGATTGTTGTAATATACACTATGTATTACCTAAAATTTGCACTGCAAATATTTAGGAAATTAAAGGTGCTATTAATATGTTGGTTTCACATAATCAAGATTAGACACAGACTCAGAATTGCAGCCGAGACACAGATTTAAATAAGAATTAGAATGTGTATTTTTGGAACAAAGTTAAATTTTTTCAAATGGAACAATGCCTATTCAAATCAAGAAAATAAAACTAGAGGAAATTAAAATATCAATGGTTTTTTTAGAAGAATTATATTGAAATTAGTTAGTGTTCTACCGTAACACAATAATTTTAAATATTGACAGTTGTCTGCTCCATTAAACTGCTTCGTTACTACGCTATGACGTTCATATGTTTACGTTCCTGTTTTAGTATCTGTGGTTTTCTTCTGAATGTGCAAGAAAACACATGTTAGATCTTGTACATTGACGTGATTTTACTGCACCTTGTATCAGAATACTCTTAAGAAATACTAAATTGAATAAACAAATTCTGTGAATTCTGAAGAACAAAGAGAAAACTGTCCCCTACAGGTTGAGATCAAAATGAAGATCATTAGTTACAGTGTGATGTGAATAGGCATTGTTCTATTTGAAAAATGTAATTTTATTCAAGTAATACACATTTTAATAAGTATTAAAATCTTTCTCTGGGCAGCAATTATGAACCCTTGTCTAAACTTCAACCCTGTGAAACCAGCACATCAATATCACCTTACATTTCAGAAATATTTGTGGTGAACATTATAGATGATTAGCCCGGTATACTGCCAGCATACAAATTTAATTTGGATTAATTCCTTGGTTTCAACATCATTGCATAATAAACTGAAATGACTATGTGGGTGCCATTTTGAAAATAAGTGTCTGACCTAATCAAAACATACCAGTTAACATCACCTTCCACAGTACTACTTGTTTGCCAAATTTGGTGTACGAATTGGCTGATTATTTCTGAGATATGACAAAACTTAATTTATTTGTGTAGTGTTAACTTACAAAAAGGCAGGCAAAAGAGGCTCTGTGTTGGCACATTTGATAGTTGTAATATAAATTGCCAGCATACAAAGTTAATTTGTGATTCATTACATAGTTTCGAGATATAGCATACAAAGAAAAATAACTAAATGGCTGTCATTTTGAAAGATAATGCCTAATCTTCTTTAAGCATACCAGTTTACATCATCTGCCACAGCATGACTTGTTTGCCATATTTGGTAGGAATGGGTCAATTATTTCCCAAGATATTACATAAAACTTAATTTATCTGTATGGTGCTGTCTTATAAAATGGCGGACATAAGTGGTCATGTGTTGGCATATATGATGCTTGTAAGAGATACTTTAAGCATACAAAATTTGTTCAAAATTGGGCAAATAATATGGTAGATATACAAAAAAAAACTCAAACATTTGTATGGTGGCCATTTTGAAAATACGAGCCAAATCAATAAATTTACATGGCCTACCATAGTATTACTTACTTGCCAAATTGGCTGAGAATTAGTTGAGCAGTTTTCGAGATATAATGTAAAAGCTTGATTTTTTATGTGGTGCTATTCCAAAATGGTAGACTAACAACAATATTCAATATTCAACTATAAATTTAATGCTTTTATTATGCACTGTCAGAGAGATATGACCTATCACTCATTAAGTTAAAAAAATGGTGACCATTTTGAAAGCAAACACTTGGCATGGTCAAAAAATATAAAAGTAGGATGTCCTTACCAAGTACTGAGTTTGGTGAAATTCAGTTTGCGTGTCCAAAATTTTTTTTTTGGGGGGGGGGGGGGGGGGGGGAGCATATACAAATATAAACATATGCATGCACGCACACACACACAGAGAGAGAGAGAGAGAGAAATCGAGAAAGAGAGGAGAGAGAGGAGAGAGAGAAGAAGAAAGAGAGCGAGACAAAACAGACACACACACACAAAAAAAAGTAATCTCATAAATTTTTTTTTCTATAGGAAAGTAGGCAGAAGACAAGTCCGGCATTACAGTTTTACTTCACAAATTTAGTAATTCTGAAAGGTAAAATATTTAATTTTTTAAAATCATTTTGCAAATTATTATTGGTAGCGCTCTTGAGAAACCTAATTTCTTTTTTGGAAAATTGATCTGTGGTTATGGTAATAATTATTTTTCTGCTTTTATTTATTAAAAATTATAAACAAATGTTATTTTATTATTTATATTTGATTATTCATTCTTACTGTAGAATTTGGTTTTAATTGCAAATGTATTGGTACTTTAAACTACAATACAACTTTTCCTTTTTAGTCATTCTTTGTTTTGGAGAGGTGGTGTTTCATTTCAATTTTCTTTCTGTATGGGCTGTGATAGGTAACTGTTTAGCCAGAAGATAAGATTGAAAACTGTTTAAATTTGGTTCTATTTCTCTCTAGGCATGAATTTTTATCCCATTTCATTCTTTTTACACGTAGGAGCTTGTATGTAAGAACTGTTCAGACAGAAAGCTGGAAAGGTAATTGATCCAATTTGGTCATAACATAGACAGAAACTGTAAGCATTTGCCTCATCCTTGTCAAATGTTAAAATTGTCACCAGTACAAATTTACACCACTGCAGAAGGTAAACATATGAATCTCATACAAGATTGAAAAAATATCTTAGTAAATGTAATCTCTCCATGTAACAAGTTTCACATTGAATAATTAATAATATCGAGATTCACAGATTTAGCTTTGAAAGTATCACTATGGAGAATGCACATTTGTGCACAAGGATAACTGATAATTTAGGTGAGTCTGACATGTTAACGGCTTTTGTTACAATGATATCATTGCTACTTAATGGGAGTAAATAAATAAATAAATAAATACACACACACACTCACTCGCTCACTATATATATAACCACACCTAATGACACCTGCACCAAATAATGTATTACTACGCCCCCAAACAGGACTGTTAGTGGCAGGCACAAAGTATATCTACTAGAAAGCAACCACCATAGCTGCTATCAAAACCAAATGGCAGTCCCACTAAATGTTCTTAAGTGGTAACTCTCAGGTCCGTTATTTGTTCAAGCTGGTAAAATGCCAAAATATTACCCCCAATGTCAAGACACAGGGCAATTGAATACACTTTAGGGGATACAACCACACACTGCACCACTCCAGTGTAACACTTTTGGCCATAATGGACTTGCCCATGTGTGTGATAAACTTGATGTACTTACATATTTTTAAGCTTTTAATTAAGTCTTAAAGTGCAATATTTTAAGAGTTTTCGCATTTAAATAATTTTTCATTCATAACAGATACTGAAAGACAACTTGAGTTAATTACTGTAACAAACTTTTTAATTCAAGGTTTTTGCATTTCATGTTGAGCCATGTATTTGCAGTATCTGTGAATATTACTAAGGAATTAATTCATCTTTTTATAATATTTTTAAATTTGAGAATTTTGGGGCCAATACAAGCAGTATGGTTTCAGCAATCAGGCTGTCACTTGTGCCCCCTTTAAGTGCCAAGCGTCTAGGAGTTTCCATACTTTACTGGCCCATAATAGAAATTGAACTGTTCAGCAAGGAGAAAGGAAATAAAATAATTCTATCTTCAATCTTAGAGTTGTAACTTCTTCTTACTCTTCTTCCAGTCCTCTCCGAGTTTAAAGAGTTCATTACACCTTTGCTACAAGTTTAAATGCAAAATATTTCTGATTTAAATATGCTGAATCCTAAAGAAAACGTAAATTGAAATTACTTTCTGTCCAGCCTTAAAACGGAACATTTGCAGATGTAGTCTTTGTCATCAAAGAAGATTTGTAATATGGAATGAAAATTTACCACTACCATATGGGTAGAATGAAAATTGGGATTGAAAGACCTTACCAAAAACACTACTAGCATTAAATTTTACTAGATATTTTTCATTTTCCTTGCCACATATTATGTTGTTTCATACATAATTGATGTACAGTGATTTATAGTTTACAATACCAATGAGACACTGCAACTTATGATCCATTTATGCAAGATGATTGAAAATGTGTGTCTCAAAAAGAAACAGTGCAGCAGAAGTAAATGACTATGGAAGGATGCAAAAATCCATTTTGCTCCAATTCCAACCTTTTATGAGGAAACTAAGTGTTTTCATGGCATAACAGCCTGCTGTTTTGATGCAAGGTTTTTAAGAGTGGTGTTCACAATACTAGCCCATGCATTCTATCCAGCTGATGGGAAATAATTAATTTAAATACTGGTACGTCAAAGTCAGCTTTACCGGAACGCGTGAAAATGTTTTACAATCTGAAATATTACAAAATACAAAACAATGATTGCTGACATGTTTTCATTAGTAAAAACCAACAAAACCAACTTGAAAATGAAGCAATGTATCTATTTCAGTTGATGCTGAAAATAAATATTGACATACAATTTTGCTCAAAAAAGCAACTAGAATGTTGTAGGTTGTTTCAGCAGATGTACGTGTTTACTGTAGAAATATATAACATAACTGGACAAATTAGTGTAGTTATATTCCACTCAAATTAACTGCAATTGCAAGAGTCCTATAGTCCTCCTCTCTCTAGAAGCTAAAGCTACAACTTATGATTCACTGTTACCTCATGTTACTAAACAGTGGATTCCAGGCAGTAGTAAACTTTCCATTAACTATCCAAGATTATTCTGACAAAAACGATTCTGCAAAAGAATTTGCAGCGTATTTTCAACTGGCAGAAAACCTGGCCATAAAATATGTTTATCTGTACCCACAAAGATTAAGGGAAACCAACACACTGTTACCTCACTTTGGAGACTGCATGCCCAGGGACAGGAAACATGCCTCTTGTAGAAAGACAGTTTTACAAGCCATGGATGAGTAACCATTTACAAGCATGTTCGTAGCTGGTCTTAGTGCTGGTATTTCCCAGAGCTTCGTCTGGAGGAGACTACTTGAACAGCACCATAATCTGTTCCACAAACAAAAATTGTGTACTACCAGTCCACAAGACTACCAGATAACAGTGAATTTTTTTCTGTCAATTTTTTTACATAGACATTCCACAATTTACATTAACATTTTCAGTAGTAATTAAACAGGATCCCACATCCTCCATCATTGACTGGATGGGCAGAAATATTGATAATTTTTTTTAACAATTCCTAGAATAGCTGTTAGAAAATGTCCCTTTTCAAGTTTGCATGGTTACTTACTGATGGCAGTTAAAAGCAAATATATATGTAAAAAAATTAAATTTTATTATTTCAGCTTTTTCATTTACACGAGTTCTCCTAGAATTATCTGGAAGATATTTGGCATGTCAAAACCAAAATTCAAGTCTTGAAAATTGAATGTTTAACAATTTCTCATGTGCCAGGTGTTATACTATTGCTCTGCTTCAACCCTGCAAAGTTAATTATTTGGTTTATATGTATCAACATTTTGGGCTATCTAGTGATCCTGCAAATTTGAAATTACATTCTCTTGTAGTTTAAACCAAAGAATATGGTTACGTACATTTCTCTTTACTAAATAATACATTTGAATGCCATTTAATTGTTTAAAATGCAAGGGTGAAGCTAACCATAAAAAGAGATAAGCTTTTCTTCATGGCACTGCAATAAGATATTGATGCACTTTATTTTGCAATAATGTCTCAATACTTTTGATGTTGGGGATTTACACATTAGGAATTGGGTAGTGAATTATAAGCATGGAATAATGGAACATTAGAAAAAATACTGGTTTCAAACAGCTATTTACCAATAAGAGTAACCATAACCAAGTGATAATTGAAGGATTTACCCAAGGAAAAGATATCCATCTCTTAATTAAAGTGACTTCATCAGGAGGCACCAGAAAAACCTGAAGCTAAAAAGATTTTGCAGTTGATTTCCTTACTCAACTTCCCAAAATGGAAAAACAATATTATTGCATGAAGGACACATTTAAATGTTGAGTTGAGAGGTTGTGTCCGGTGCTTACCTGCAAAGTATTGAGCACCAGTAAAGATGATCTGATGTGAATATAAAGAACCAGCTGAAGCATTTGTCAGTTAACATTAATGGAAGTTGCTATTTTCATGTATATTCCTCTATTTTAGGTAACGAAGCTCTAGTTAGACACATGCCATCAACACAATGCAAAAACAGTATTTGAAGTAAAGTATAAGGCATGTGAAAAATTAAAAAAAAATGGAAGCAAAGGATGAAAAGAACCACATTAAATATGAGCAAGCAAAGGCAAGTGCAATGTCTCCACAACTGACTTCCAACGCAAACTTGCCACGTGCCATACTTACAACACCAGCATAAAACAAAATGAGTCCTAGGAAAAAGGTATAATTTCCAAAGGACTTTGGCCACCCACATTTTTCTAGGGGCATCTTGAAACAGAAAAGTCAATCGCAATAGGCCATGGATTATCATGGAACTGCCACTGAAAATGTAGGACTATAGGGCTCTGTCAATTGCAGCTCACAATTTGAGTGGAATTTAACTACACCAATTTTTCCAATTATGTTATATATTTCTGAAGTAAACACGTACATCTGCTGTAACAATTTTGTAAGCCAACATTCTAGAAGCTTATTTGAGCAAAACTGTATGTCAATTTGTATTTTATGCATAAATTTAAAAACATACATTGTTTCTTTTCAATTTGGTTTTTATTAATGAAAACATGTTGGCAATAATTATTTTGTATTTTGTAATTTTTTAGATTGTAAAAAAAAAAAAAAAAATTCAGGCTTTACTGTAAAGCTGACTTTAACATACCAGTATTTAAATTAATTATTTCCCATCAGCTGAACAGAATGCAGTGGGCCAGTATTGTGATCACTACTCTTGAAAACCTTGGACCAAAACAGCAGGCTGTTATGCTATGAAGACGCTGAAGTTTCCTCATAAAAGGTTGTACTTGGAGTAAAATGGATTTTTATATCCTTCGTTAGTCATTTGATTCTGCTGCGCTATTTATTTTTTACACATATATTTTCAATCATCCTGCTTAAATGGAACACAAGATGCAGTGCCTCACTGGTATTGTAAACTATAAATAACCGTACATTAATTATGTATGAAACATCATAATGACGTGGCTCTCGTTGTCCCGCTCAGGATACAGCTCGTGCACCAGCCACACACGGCCGTGTGTTCTATGTATGGGTCACTACACTCGTTTATGCGAGGACAGGTATTTGAACCTGGTCACAACCTGTTTGACCCGTGTAACGAATGAACTCAGCCAAGTGTGTTTATTCTAAAATAATCTGTGCCCCGGAGAATTTATCACTTTTAATTTCTATCAGGTACTTAACCATATTTCTAACCGCTTCAACCAATGTCAGGCCCCCATACCATGCCTGCTCCAGATGAGAGTCAAAGTGTATTGTAATGTGAATGTAATCTCGTTCCATCAATAAACGTCTTCAGCTTATCCGAGTCTTTATTTATTTTTTGCTTTCACTGTACGTACCTTTGGGCCGTGGCCCACTCTAGTAACAACGTACTCAGATTTATGAACTGTGTAAATTGTGTAACTTGAACTCTTTTAAGCTTACACTTGTGCTCGTGAGGGGACCACCATGTGGCTGTCGAACTGCTACTGCCCCGAGAACAAGAGTCCACGTACTCACTCGTGCATAGATGAGCTTGCGCCATACGGACATTAAGAACTCATTATATAGTTTTCCATGAATTTTCTATCCATGGATCAGGGTTTTTCTCAAATCCGACGTACTCCACCCCTCACCAGCAGCCTATCCACATCACTTGTGCGGTGTGAAGACGTGCATAGTGTAAAAAGTGCACGTGGTGGAAAAAAGTATGTTCGGGACATCGCCATTGTGCCTGCAGCCTGGTGTGCGTGGTCCAGCCCAGGCACGCGCTGACCACAGCACCCCTACAGGTCGGGTATACCAGGTTCGATCCCGTGGAGCCCCTCGCGCACATGGGCAACTTCCGTGACCGTACAGCCGCAAACAGCAGCAGCATGGAATTTTCAGCGAATATGTGGGACGCAGATGTTGTGTGTGCAACATGTGGAGAAACTGTATCATTGGACCCGTTCACAAAATTCATCCTTCAAGCAAACATCTGCTGCTGCATACCTCAAGGGAGAAGAGTGCTAATTGCTCTGACAGTTATGTAAATAAACAGGGCAACATGCTGTTTATGCCCTTTGTGCAACGACACAGTGCGCTGTGAAATGTAGCAGCTAGGAGAGCACTTTGCCTGTTTGTCAGTGGGAGAATGGCAATCTGTGCAACACAATGTTTTCCGGTGTCAGGACTGTACTTTCAACCATAACTGCACTTCCAACCAGACCCGTCAACCTGCGGCAGTGCAGATAATTGCACCCAGTGAGTTCCTGCCACCAGAGGAATGCAATGCAAGTAAGTGCAATGCCAAAGTGTGCCCCAGAATAGGGCGTGTTGTTGTCATGTGCAACTTGTGAGACAACAAATACCATCCTAAGTGTGTGTCAGACAGTGATTGGAACAGTTTTCATGAGGGCACATTCTGCTGTGAAGGGTGTGTGCCGGTCATTGTCCACAACATGCACGTGGATGTAAACAAACAACATGACGTCATGCAGCCGCTGCAGATGGGGGCGTGGTGCAGCTCACAACCGCTCGCACTGCCCACCCACTGCCGAGACCATATGTGTGAGCAGAAGTGCCCGAACTGTGTAGAGAACAGCCTGCAGTCGGCACCCCATCTCATTTCCAGACACTCCTTATACTTTCTGGGCAAGAGATCAGAGGTCTAGAGAGCATTTTCACAGAGTGTACTAGCCTTCTGTAACAATATGGTGTCGGTGTGGAAGAGTGGCTGAACGCCATAGGTGCACAGCTGACAGGTGACGCATGGAACTGGTGGCACTCCGCAACAGAATACCACATGACCTGGACTCAGTTGGCAATAAAATTCACCGCCCGATACGCGAGCACGATGGTCAAACAACAACTTTCGTTGTTCACAAAAGAACAGAAGCCACAAGAAAACCTGGAAACTTTCATCGGCAGAAAAATCAGTTTGGCCAACCGCCACTACCAACACCTGCCTCCTGAAGATATTTTAGAATCTACAGTGGAAACAGTGTTGCCAGAATATAGGCCAGCTCTACGCGCCATGGTTTACAGTGGCTATCAGCATTTTATCAGGGCCACCATGAGTATCGTGCACGACTCAGAACCCAGATGTAATTATTTTTCGGACTCTCATGCCACGAAAAGTAGTGCAAAATGCAGTGACAGTGTAAAAAAATGAAATGCATTGCATCAAGTGTTAAACGACCCATGCGTCCCGCCCGCACGTGCAGCTGATCCCCTGCAGAGAGAGCAGTCCATATCCATGCTGGGTAACAATGGACTAAGTGCTGCGTCTAACCAGCCGCCGAGTGCTGCCAATCCAATCCAGGCAAAAAAACCATAACAAAGCCTGTTAACAGAAACGTGAACAGATAATCTTTATGTGTTTGTGTTAAACTAACAATAAATGTCCAAGGAGGTAAAGGAAATACAGGCACAGTGCAAACAGGAGGTGTTAGAAGGGTGGCGGGTGATTGATAACCGTATCGAGACACATAACAGCCGGTCAGGAGGTTGGTGGTTCTTTTACGTGCCACTAGAGGTGCACAATACTGTCATTAATGTTGTCCATAACGACAGCTTATTCGGACACCCTGGCTTAGCACAAACGGGGAATATAATTACATTACATCATTATATTTGTGGCCCGGCCCCACGAAGGAGGTTAAAAAGTATGTGCACAAGTGTCATGCATGTAATGTTTACAAAACAGATCGATCAGATGGGAATGCCCAACAACAGCAGAGGCTACCACAACGTCCTTTTGAAGCTATCGCCCTAGACTTCATGGGCCTATAATCAAAGCTCATCAGATGGAAAACCGTTCATAATTATGGTAACTGATTTGTTTACACATTGGTGCAAACTGTATGCATTGCTGAGTGCACACAAACATCACATTGCTACCACCTTGAAAAAGGAGTTTTTCCTCCGCTGGGGTTACCTCAAAACATTCTCGAGTGACAAAGCTACCCAGTTCTCTGTACCACGTTGACGAGGTTTGTGTACGGAATAGCACGTCAAATATCACACAACTGAGATTTACCATGCACGGTCAAACCCGACGGAATGTCAGAATGAAGATATAAAGGCACAACTGTGCCAAAGAGTCGTCAAAGATCACACAACATGGGCGCAGCACATACCAGACATAGCTTTTTGTTTATTTAACCGCACAAACGAAGCCACCGGGAAATCTCCTGCTGAGTTGTTGTATGGGAAAGGCCTGGCAGGTCCGGCAGAGTTTGCCTGCCGTATACTGGACTCAAACCCAGATACTGCAGACTCTGAGGTAAGAGAAGGGGAAAGAAGGCTGCGTCATCACGAAGCACACGAAAATCAAAAGCGGTTTGTTCAGAAATGGCTGCAGGGAACTAAACGACCACATAAGCCCTTGTAGCCAAGCGACTGTTTACGTGTGTGCACACCACCTGTTAAAAGCCAAACAGAATTTTTGTGCAGGACTTGGCCCCAAATGGACCGGGTCACACAGAATCCTGGAGAAAATTAATCTCACGTCATACCTAGTACAGATTGAGCCAAGGAAGATGTGAGGGGTCCACAGGGATGATATTTGCGCTGCTTCCAAACCAGACTGCATTGACAAACCACATCCACCTGATACCCAAGAGGATGAAAGAGCAAAACAACCCTGCCAAAATGAAACCACGCTTGTAAATAACATAGTGACCTGGATGTCCGATGGTAGGAACAGTGGTCCGTCAAACACTAAGTGCAGTCAGAGTGAAGGGAAATATTTCGACAAAAACCTTAGCAGTGCTGCTGAGGCAGAAGTGATTGATGTTTTGCCATCTAACCTCAACCAAAGCAACACATGTGGTAGAAGTCCTATGCAATCACATGGGCAATCACCCCTCAATTTTCGTGGCTTTCTAGCTGCCACGCCACCTACTGCCATGCCCGCCACAACAACACAGTGGTCAGCAGCAGAGCTCATCAACGATGTGTGGGGGTAAGTGCCACCCCCCACACCCAGCAACTGTTACCGCAGGCAGACAGGAGCAGCTCTTCCGCCGCCTCTACCGGTTCGTTGGTGTATTACCGCTCGGCCCGCCCACAACAACGTCGTGGGAACCCCCCTCCCCTCCCTTAGGCACCAAGCTCACGTCAGTCAGGGCACAGGCATGCCAACTCATGGTGCCGGCTTGCAACATCCTGTAGTCCCTGTGTCAGGGGCACCTGCAGCCACTTCGAATGCCCTACGCCCTCGACACCATCGGCGACTGCACGAGACGTCTCACGAGGTAAGGAACTGGCCATTCCCTACTTACAGGCTAAGGCAGCACCCCTTGCACCGCTCCACATACTGCTGCACTTCAGCGTAACCAGCATTACAAGAAGTCGCTGTAATGCACCAGAGGCTCTGTGAGAAAAAGGGGGGGGGGGGGGGGAGATTGATGTGGCCCTCCCTGTCCCGCTTGGGACGCAGCCCACTGATGCTCCGCTCATGCCGCAGCCATACACAGAGCCGTGCATTCTGTGTCACTACACTCATTCATGCAGGAACAGGTATTTGAACTGGGTCACAATCCATTTGACCTGTGTTACGATGAGTAAACTCAGACCAATGTGTTTATGCTAAAAAAAAATCTGTGCCCCTGAAAGCAGAGTCTAATTTATATAAGGGAAAGTGTTATCTCCCTTGTGCTCTCCATAAGAGAACCGTAAATAGCTTAAGAGTGCAAAGCCATGTGGGTTACGTTCCTATACTAAACACAGACTTAAATAATAATATATTTCCAATTATTTGTGTCATAGTTGTTTTGTTTTCAAAGGCCATATTTCATTTTCTTGTATTGTATTAATATCAGGGTTGCCACCTTTTTTCCATTGGAAAATTCCCTGAACTTTCCCTGATTTCCAGACAAAAAGAACCTCTTTACCCTGACCTTTTTCTAACTTTTTTTTCTATATGTACTGGCGCCTTTGCATTATAACACACTTTTGCACCAAAATACCTCTCTGATCTTAAAAAATTGCTCACCACATAGATTGCAAAGAAAAATGCCTATGCATTTAATCCACGATCATTAAAAAAATTTATATGATTTTAGCAGCGGTGCACGATTGAACACAGAATTGCATAATATATCATGCATATCACAGAATTCCCTGATGTTTAACGTACTTGTTTGAATTTCCCTGACAGTTTTCAAATTCCCTGACATTTCCCTGTTTTCCACGTTTTCCACGTTTTCCAGAACTGTGGCAACCCTAAATATGTAACGTAAATTATACTGGCAGTTCCAGCATCTGCCATGCCACGTGCTCACAACCAAATTCTTTCATGTAATATTAAATCGTCTATAATTTAATAACGTAGTTTTAAGTGTCAGTGCATATATATAATGTCTTGCAATATTTTCTAATTAATTTCTATATGCTTTGCTGGCCCACTCCGGCCTGTTCACGTAAATATCATTTTTCAAACACAAATGAAAATACGAACTCCGGACAGTGAGTAATTAATGTTACATGTCGGAATTGCTCTAATAATTCCTCCAGTGCTCATTTCGTGTTTTTCTGTATATATTTTGACAAATGTATATGTAAAGTAAATTCCCTCACGGTGTTGGCGGGAGAACTTGGCAAGGTAGCCGGATGTCTCTGCCTTCATCTTCAGTCTTGATCAGCGAGCCATCGAGGATACACATATGTCACATCGCGGGAGCCTTCAACCATCTTTTCTACTCATCTTAGCTACAATAGTTAGCAATTAGTATACCAGAACCTTGTTAATTGTTTTGCTCCTCCCGCATACATATTCTCCTCTTGGTCAGACTCGCGGCCCCAAAGAGTTTATCGCTTTTAATTTCTAACACATGCTTAGCCACATTTTTAACCACTTCGGCAAAGGCCATGCCCACTCCAGATAAGGGTCAGTGTGTATTGGAATGTGAATGTAATCTCATTCCATCAATATACATCTTCAGAGTATCAGAGTCTTAATTTTTTTGGTTAGTAGTATATGAACCATCGGGTCCTGGCCCACTCCAGTAACCACATTCTCAGATTTATAAACTGTGTAAATTGTGTAACTTGAACTCTTTTCTGCTTAAACTTGTGCTCATGAAAGGACCACCACATGGCTGTCGAACTGCTACTTCCGTGAGAATAAGAGTCCATGTGCTCACCCGTGCACAGATTAGCTGGTGCCCTACGGACATTAAGAACTTATTTTATAATTTTCCATTAATTTTCTAGCCACGGATCAGGGCTTCCCTCAAATTTGGCGAACTCCACCCCTCACCAGCAGCAAAGCAACGTTAATAATATGTGGCACGGAAAATAAAGGATGTTTAGAAAATTCAATGCTGGTAGTGTTTTAGGTAGGATATTTCAACATCAATTCTTATTCCGTCTATATGGTAGTGGTAAATTTTCACTCCACATTTCAAATCTTTTTTAAGGAGTCAAAGACTATGTTTGAAACTTTTCCATTTAAAAGCGGGATAGAAAGTAATTTTAATTTAGTTTAGTTAGTTTTGCTTAGGCTTCAACAAACTTAAATAAAAAAATATTTAGCATACAAACTTGTAGCAAAGGTTTCATGAACTCTAAACTCAGAGAAGTTAAGAATAAGAGTAAGAAGAAGTTACTACTCTATACTGAAGATAGAATCATTCTATTTCATCTCCTTGTTGAACAATTCAGTTTATGTTACAAGTCTGGAGAGGTCCGAAAAGGGATAAACTTTCACAATTGCAAATCAAAAACCAAATTAATATGAAATGATTTTCTATCCAACTTCTGGCTGAGTAGTTACATGTATACATCCTAAGTGACAAGACCTGCAAATACTTCAGGCCAGAGAGGAATGGAAAAGAAGAGAAAATTTACTAAAGAGAAACACAAATGGAATTATTTTTAATTGGACCCTACCAACTTAACTTATTTTAGTTATGAAGTTAAAGTTATTTTTATTTACACAGAAACAATATATATACGTGAAACTTTTAAGCTTCAGGTTGGTATGGAAACAAATTGTAAGAATATCCTACTACAAAGTCATCCAGCTAAATGGATCCGTATACATTGAGCACTGATAGGATCTACGTTTGGGGTAAAGATTCATATCTTCTGGGCAGAGTAAAACCAATACTGAATCAGTTTTCTACCCCAGTCACTTTGTATATAGTGGAATGTCCCCACTGTAATATATTTTTATTTAATAAAGAAGGTCCCATGCCGCTAACTATTTAAATATGAACTATCTGCATCAGGTTACTACTGGCTTTAATGAAGAACTGCAAAATATTTGTGCACATCAGACATTAGCTAATAATAGAAAAAAATATCTGGGTTAAAATGACAATTTAATCTGTTCTCACACAAAACTCATGTTATCAATTTAGAATAATCTACTCAAGATGAGTTAATCTAAATCAAGCTGAATTAATAAAACTAGTGTGTACTCAGCAGCAACAGGAAAGATAACAGTCACAATAAACACAGCTTCCTCTAGTCAATGCACCTAATGAGGTGATGATACTAGGCCATTTGATGATGTAAGAATCAAACCAAACATCACGGGCTAATTCCTGACCCACTGCATGAAGAGACACATGAATGATGACAGTAAACCAGAATGGCAAGTAGTGTACTAAACAAACACTTATTTAAACTAGGTATTGATATCTTGCTTGAATTTGCTAATTGTGTTGCAGAGTTATAACAACAGATATTTTAAGGACTACTGGATAATTTTGGCTCAAGCATATATTTCAAACCAGATTGTTAAAAACTATTAAAATTATTGGTTTTTACACTGGATACTTATAAACTATGATGGCCCAAAACAACTATAAACTACTTTAACCTATTAATATTTTATAAAAAATTTACCTGTGACTGTGTAGGCACTTAAATTCACATTCGTTCCACATGCATCTGCTGAACATGTCTCCTCTTTATTTTGTTGTGCAACTGTATGACCTTCATCAATTGCTAAACATAATGAATTAGACATAAGTTATAACATTATTTAAAATACAAAAATTATGGAAATAAAATAGGAATCTCATACTCAAGAGTAATTTTACTTACGTATTACTTCATCATCAACAGCAACAAGAAAATCATCCTTGAAAAACATGTATCCAATAATTGAAAACATGTAGACTAAAATGAGTGCCAGAACTGCAGTAAGAATGATTGAACGTCCATTCCTTGTTACTGATCTTATCACATTCAGAAGTGTTTCCTCACGATAGACTACATCAAAAAGCTGTGAAATCAATTAAAAATGTAGTCATTGCCACATACTTTATAAAAAGTTATAACATGATAAATTTAACTAAAAAATATTCACCACATATGATAAATACAAATCCAAAATTAGTAAAAAAATAATCTGCTTATTTTTAATTATTTTCTGAGAGTACAAATCTTCACTTATGTAAAACAAACAAAATGTCAATTTATTAGCATCTTCAAAAGATGATAAAAATATTAACAGCAATAAACAAATTATTCAATTAATTTAGTGCATTCATATTATACTTCATTTCACCAAGTTATGGAAGAGGACATAAGTTTGATTATAATTTTATTGTTAAAACTCTGAATTAATATCTACTTAGACATGAGAAATTACTAGCAATAAAAGAAACTTTTCAAGAAAAATTATAGAAAAAGAGCATTACAGCAAAATGTACTAGAAATTAAGGAGGACGAAAATAATGAAGTAGCTAGTTTGAATTTGAATTTGAAAAAGAAGAAGAAACTGAAATAAGTCTGCAGAGAAAGTAAGTTAGGCATAAAGTATAATAAATGGTTTTCTGGTTTTTCTCAATGCACTAAAGGAGACTTACATTTTTAGAAACAAAGGCACTTGTACATGAATGTTAAAATGTTGTTTAACAGTCACACAGGAGTTCACTTTAAAAAATGGAACATATCTTCCCATGGAGTTTAATTACAACACAATACAGGAGGTCAAGCTGAATTTACTGTGATGCCTTAGCAAGTTTGTAATTGTCTCAATATTTTAATTTTTGCTACTGTTAATCCTATTCTGTTCCTTTCTACCTCTTGTTTTCTCCTGTATCCTACTCAGATTCACAAGTCATAAAAAAGGCTGCTGCATGGCCTCTGTTATGTTTGGTATGCAACTCACTTCCAACTTTAATTATGCTGTGATTGTATCTTGCTGACCATTTATAGTTAAGTGCTATTATAACTGAATACAATCTTAACAGCCCTTTACAGAAAGCCAGTTACTGGGCTAACAGGAGCAGTGAACCCAATATTATAGTGGGTGGGTGGGACGAGGCACTATGGTTGAAGGCTTGGATTGGTATTTTGGCTGTGCACCACTTGACTAGGAGGCATGGAAGGGGGAATGTTTCCCCCCCTTGTACAGTCCATTCTGAACTGTCCATCATGCAGGGTCTTCCATTGTGTCCTCTCTATTTCTCACTCTCTCTCCCTCTTGCATGCTTTAGAAAAATGTTCCTACAGAATTTATTTGCCATTCAGTTGCAAGGGGCCACAGTGGCTGAGCGATTAGCACACCCGCCTCCCACCAAGGTGAACTGGGTTCGATCCCCGGCCGGGTCACCGGATTTTCAAAATTGGGAATCGTGCTGGACGATGCCATTGGTCAGCCGGTTTTCTCGGAGATCTCCCGTTTCCCCACCCCTTCATTCCTGCGCCACTCCATATTCACTTTAAACACCCCCTTTGGCTCTCAAGACCTAGCTGCCCAAATCTCTTCACTCATTCAGTTGCATATGACTTGTAGGAAAAATATACAATCAATTTCAGGTCACTTTGCACCATTTTGTCTTTTCACTTCGAGGAAAAACCATGCCACATTTTATTTTGCAGACTCATGTCTTAGTGATATTATCCAGTTGGCTTGTGTTTGACAATGGATGTATTACAAAGTAGCCACCTGGATTTCTTTCGAACAAACCGAACAGCACAAATACTACAAATTTGAATGAATTTTAAAATTAATATGCTTATTGGAAAAAAAAAAATGTTATTAATTCATTGTGCTTATGGTCTTCTTGTTAGTTGTGGATAAGTTATAGATTAAAATTAAAATTTTAGCAAATCAGTTTGTGAATTATTGTTAAATATAATGATTATGGGGAGTATGGCATAAGGGCACGGGTAACAGGCACCAGGCACCGTTCATACTCTGTCATTCCAGTTAGTCGGTGGCCATCTTAGCTTTGGGTGATCCTCACCTTGATCCTAGACCCTGTTCCCGTGACCATGAATGACCTTGAGCCCAAAAAAAATCCAAAAACTCTATTAAATCCTGTATAAAATTATAATTAACAAATTATAAATAACAAATTTATTCAAAAAACTTACATTTATGGAGGTTTCCACAACACTATGTCCAGCAGACAGCTGACAGGTGGTGGCTATATTTCTATATGTTTGTAAAGTATAGGTGGTACTGTCGGCACCCTGAAAATTGGATTATATTTTCATCACATATGGGGCATAATTTATTGATTTTGCCACCAGGCAAGCTGTCAGCATCCACCACTCTTGTCGATTCAGCCGCCAAGCAAGCTGCTGACGCTCATATTTTTTTTGTAGGCATAGGGAAATCTGTAATTTTCATCCTATTTAAAAAATTATTTTTCCAATTAGCAGTATATCTACATGCATGATGCACGGCTTTGAATTCCTACATAACTGTTTAAATATACATTTTTCATTAAAATTTATAGTTGTCCAATTAAGAAACTTTTTCTTTATTTAGTTATATAATTGTACATGTAGTACAATAGCACTATATACAATACTTTTTAATTAAATTAATTTTATTTCTGTGCCTTTTCAATTTTAATTTCATTCACAGGCATATTCAATTAATTTAATACAGTCGCTCATGCCCTCGAAAAATATTACAATATTCTTCAATATATATGCATTTCAATATATACATCATTGTCGTAAGTTACAGTCTTTTATGCATCTCGCAATTCACATTCGTGTTATCATAGCACAAAAATATTGTGTCATTTACTACACTGAAACTAAGTGCAGGGCAGGTTATATAGGTAACTGCACGTTTGAGGACATGTAGTGAAGTCACAAGAGACCTGCCTGCAGCAAACCTGATACTAAGGTACTGATGAGAAATGCACTTCGCCTTTACAGGTCTTTGCATGTCTAAGTAGATGGTCGCTAGAGCTGAACTGCTTACCACACCTGTCACACAAATATGACATATGACAGGGATTCTTGGTACAATGTAAGCTTTCATTGCACCATACACTGTAGCTGAAAGCATATGTCTCACAAAAGTGTAACTGATGACGACTTAGCGGTTCAGGCAAAGACTTGGATGGACCTGTTGGAGATGTAGGTGCTGGAGTTAAAGAAGCAGGTAACACTGGCAATGATGTTCTAGGTACCACAGCCGAAAAGTTTGACGGCTCCATTAAAGATTTTGAAGGCATCACAGCTAATGAGGTCAATGGTACTGGACCATCTGCAGATGATTGTTCTGCGCTGGTGGCAATATATGCTGGGAGTGATGTAGGTGTCACAGCTGAAGAAGTTGTGGTAGTTCTGCTGTACGAAAACTCGTGGGAGTTCGCAGTAAACACTAGCTCGGACTAGCTCAGTTGGTTAGTTTGAGACTCGTAGCATAGAAATAAAATTGTACACTTGAACGTTTGTTGATCCAGGAGTGCCAACACAAATAAGTGAAAGATGATGAGTGTTAACTGAAGTTAATTGCTGTCTCTCCACAAACAATTGACACTCATAATAAATGAAAGAAAAAGAAGGAAGAAACAGAATGGCAGCATGGTCAGTCGCTGTCTTGCACAAACACTACATAGCTGAACTGACTGATAAACTGAGACGAACTGAAGTAACAAAACTTGTCACAATGATGAAGTTAATGTGATGTGAAAAACTTAATGATGACAAGAAAGTCATGATAACCATATTTATACTACCTGAAATATTGCATCAAGTAAACGTGGTCCAATTATGGTTTCGCAAAGTGTGGTAAGGTCTAAAAATAGCCTGTGAACACCGATGTGGGTCTCGAAACCAAAGTATTACAATGCGTGTGCGGGCTGTCACGTCGGCCCACTGTGACATCAGTACACACACAGAGTTTCATCAAATGGTGCAACACGTGGAGGTAATTCTCTTACTAACTCCTTGAAAAAGTCGCACTGTCATCCTGTGACGATTATATTACTGATGCAATGATTAGAATAAAATAATCAATTTGGAAAAAACGAACATGTACAAAACACAAACAAATTATTATTGCCACGATCTTCTAAATATTAAATGAGCTGCTATCCTTAACACAATAACATATCAAATAAAAATAATTCCCGAATATATACATTATAATACATAGCAATGCTACAGTGTTGATGGCACCATGCCAATCTTAAACTATGGTGTTGCACTGGTGGCAGTAGATATTGGTAGTGATGCAGGTGTAACAGCTGAAGAAGTGAATGGCATCATAAGAGTCTCAAATTTTTTTTGTTTGGAACCGGGATTGATGTTTTTTTTTATAACACACCATGCACAAATTTTCTTTTCTAACTTTTCCGTGATAGTTAAAACTTTCCTTTTACGCTTTGTTGACGTTGCGAAAATGACACTACAGTGAACAACTGTGCTCGAGCGATCTATAAACTGGCCAGATCTGATATTGTCAAGGAGCGGGAGGGGGGGGGGGGTGTAACTGAGGCAGTGTCTGAAATGTGAAACTCATTATTTTGTAAGCTTCAGTTTGGACGTTGTCGACAGTCACTTGTTTAGCACTCGTGGCAACACATTTTTACAATAGGTGAAAAATATCTTTATTTAAATTTAATGCTTAAAATGGACGTAATATTTCTACAATCATCACTGGAATGCTGCGCAACAGTTACTTCCTTTTTAAAACATGCCTAATGTATTTTATGAACAATTATTTATTATAGAAAACATTTGCGCATGTGTTCATTTTGTATTTTTGCTAACATTCGCTAGATAGAAAATAGGAAGTACTGAATTATCAAATACGTTACCCTTTTTGAATACAACGCCGGGTCACGTGATTTTGTCAACAAAATCTACTATTTGGGACATGGCCTGAGATGAGTCAGAGTGCGATAAGATGTGCGCTTCAATGGGTGGAAATAGATGACTCACGCAGGTCTCTGTGACAGGTTGACAGATTAAAGAGATTAACATCAGATCACGCGGCACAGTGACAGACGTACAATACTGCTGCTTGTTAAACAACACACTTTACAGCACTGCCTTACCACCGCATGGATAAGCCGAAAACCGGTTAAATGAAGCATGAACGAAAGGGAGTATATTGTATATGAAAAAAATGAGAACGCAAGACACTATGATGCCAAAATATGTAATGCTAATTTTGAAAAAAATTCAGCTCCGTTTACCCGCTTACGTATCCAAAGTCCCAGTCGTAGAATTTGATGGTTAGAGTGACTAGGAATGAAATCCATAAACATGTTTGCAAGGTGAAATGCATACATATGTATACGATGCAGCGACGGTGGGAAGACACTCCTGCTGCTATGAAACATAACAAGGCGCTGCCATTATAAAACAGTGTACGTGAATTAGGGGAGACTCTGGTTCAGTTCTCTGCCCAGATATCCTGATTTGAGTATTATCCACTGCTTCTCGAAATCACTCTAGGGATACACTTGGATGGTACCATAACGTAAGTCATGTTCAATTCCTTCCTCCAATACTGATCGTGTGTGCTACCTGGTTCAAAACTAAGTTCAAAAGTTTTTCAACGACAAATGGCGAAGCGTGGTCCGCCATGGTGCTAGACACTTTTAGTGTAAAGTGCAAAAACAGTTTACCCAGGAAGCAATTAAATATAATGAGGGACTTGGATATATATATATATATATTTTTTTTTTTAAAGCAAGATTATTAAATAAAAGATCCACCTTTTAACTTTGCAGGTAGGACAAAATAATTTTTTAAATAGAGGGAATTTATTTCAACTTGCGACCCACACGCCCCACAATCAGCATCACACGCACCACAATCAGCACTACATGCACCAGAAATTGGCACCACAATCAGCACCACACACACCATAATCTGCACCCAACAACACAATCAGCACCACAATCGATACAATCAGCACCATGTGCACCACAATTAGCACCCCACTCACCACATGCACGACAATCAGAAATACACACATACCAATCCACACCATATGCTCCTGGTCATCTGATGTATGATATATAACAAGCAGAAGAAAATAGCTAACAGAATAGTAGGGTCCCATAGACATTGGCATACCTCTCAAAATGCCACAGTCCTTTTAGACAAGATTATTACGGAAAATAATTATAGCCACATTGCTCAAAAGTTTCCCTCTCCGACTGGTTCATGTCCTGGTAGTAACTGCATAAAAACGACTCTGGGTATTCAAAGTCGGCCTGCAACATTTTAACATAAAATAGAAAACCCTTTATGTGAAATAACACAAGGGGAAAAAAAATTTTCACATAAAAAAAATTTTTATTCTTGAGTAGGGCTGTGACATCCAGCAAAGAGAAGTTAGCGGCTAGCAAGTCGGTCACAAATTTTTTCAACTCATCTGATAGGGTCCTTCCCGGGCTAACCATAATGTACACTGTTTATGAATTACAGCAAATTTTTTTTCCATGGCAATTTCCATGTGAGGTTTTTTGTGTGGATTGTCACAAAATTGACTTTGGCATGAGGGGTGAAAATGACAAAATGATTTTGTACTATATGATGTTATTTTGAAACTGTAGCTAGCTAGTGTGAAGCCTGCTGGATGGATAGTGCATTGTAGATAGCTATGAGCGAGCTGCTGGCTGCAGTGATCGGCTTGTGTTGCACAAAGAGCAGAGTGCAACTCATAGCTGCCAACTTGTGAACTGTGTGTCGTACCAACCCATACCTGCCGTCGCTGTCACTACTACATTTTGTGTATGTATATGTGAGACCTTGTCTCCTCAAAAATGATTTTTTCCCCACTAGTGGTGGCTACAGATTATGTTTCTCATAGATGCCCCATGACCTAATGTAATGGCATATCTGAACTTACCAGTGTGCTCTAGTGGGCGATACTAAAAATAAATGGACAGTATATACGGCATGGCGTGGAAGGGAGCTGAAAGGGAGCCGACAGCACAACCTATACGTTACAAACACAAACAAATATGGCTGCCACCTGTCAGTTGTCTGCTGGACATGGGGGTAGGGTTGTGTGACTCCTGAGTGAGGCATTTCTTCAGGATTTGATATCCCTGGGATATAGTAGACAGGATGAAGGTCCAGGGCATGACAGGTGGTGTAGCAGTACCATGCTGTAGTATGCCGAACTAGGTATGCACCGCACACAACCTGCACAGGGTGGATGGAGCGTCTCTTATAGCCTCTCTCCACTCAAGGCGACCCAATGTTTCTCGAGCCACCACTGTTAGTTGCTTAACAGATTGGGCAACGCCGTCTGTTCCCTATGGGTTGCCACAGTCCTTGTGACTGGCAAGCGGTATCTGCCATGATGGTGTGACTGATAGCTGGTACCAAGGCTCGACCACTTGGCGGGGTGTTGGACCACTTAGCACTCAGACTGTTGGGGCCCAAAGTCTGTACTTCACAGAAGAAGCACAAAAATATGGAATGGAGTGTGGTTGACACCTCCCCATACTGGGAATTGGTCACGTAACACCTCTATGGTCGAGGGAGCAATGGCTTGGTTGCAGTGATGAAACTATGGAAAATATATGACTATATATGATATAAACTCTCAATTTCAGAGCTGCGACACCAGGGAGGGGTCCCGACTGCTCTCGTGTGCCCGGCCGCCAGGGTTTTGGCCATTCTGTGTTATAGTAATTCCCTGCAACTAAGAATGTGGTTCCCAGAGAGTGGAATGTGACCGGCCCTTTATTCAGTGTAAGGCTATGCCCGGTGAGGTCTTCTCAATCACTTGTGGAAGGGAATTTCTCTTGCCACTCCATTCGGAGGATAATGTCGGCTATGAATAACCCACAAGTGCCACGGAAATTAAGTGGTAGCACGGGACGATCTGTTGGCCCCACCATGAGGTTCTCTCTGGTGTCCGATCATAGGGTTGCACCGTATGCTGGAGGAGGTCTGGAGAGATTCCCACTCTCGATGACAGGCCGGGCGGTGAGTGGCAACCTGCTTCGGTTGTGCCCTGGAAAGGCATTAGGGGTATGGACAGAATCCCGGCCAGACCACATGCTTGGTTTCTGAGGACGAGGATCTCAGAACCTCTGTGGTAGAGGGGGCAAGGATGTGTGGATGTGCCAGGTTTGGGCTTTGGATATGGCCACCGGTCGCATTAATCTTGGCCTTCTTGCGTTGAGAGGACCTGATTCCTCTTCCCCGCCTATTGGGAGGCCGAAGGGTGGTAAGGCCGCAAGGCTAAGAGCGCTGCATAAAAATACAAAATACATGACCGAGAGGTCCACTGTAACTGTCTGCTGGACATGGTGCTGTGGATACATCCGGAAATGTAATTTTTTTTAAATAATTTTTTTAATTAATCAATATTAAAATAATATTTTGATACATTTTTTAAATAGAATTTTTAGTTTTTGTAATTTTTTGGGTTAAAGGTCATTCAAGATCACAGGCACAAAGTCAAAGATCAAGGTCACCCAGATCCAAGATGGCCACCAACCGACCAGAATGACAGAGCATGAATGGCATCTGGCGTTTATGCCCCGTGCCCTTATGTAAGACTCCCTATAATCATTCTACTATTGTATCTTTTCAGAAACCATGCAAATTAATATTTCCTATTGTATTTATGTCTATACACAAAGTTTTAATAAATTAATATGAATTTATGCAAATGTATGAACCAGTCTACGCAAAATGCTCTGGTGCAATGCCAACATGTTTATATACCTATTACTGATTTTTATAAATAGTGTAGTAAGTTTGTCTTGGATAAATCATACAGAATCAAACTAGTGGTAATATTACTATGTGAAAAATGAGTATGATACTCATTGAATGTTAAAGCATTCAAAAATATTTTGGCTTGTATAAACCAAATT
The DNA here is from genome assembly GCA_029891345.1 of Dryococelus australis. Classification (NCBI taxonomy): domain Eukaryota; kingdom Metazoa; phylum Arthropoda; class Insecta; order Phasmatodea; family Phasmatidae; genus Dryococelus; species Dryococelus australis. The sequence continues at coordinate 282,079,537 of CM057009.1, read as the reverse complement.
TTTTAAATAATGTACAGGAATTTAAATAATGTTGTTTTGTGCAGAGCGAATAATGAACTGCATGCAATTGGAAAATATGCAACATAACATACTTATCTGTACAGAAAAACACACAACAAATGTAAGCTATACATTTCCTGAGAATAACTGGCAGAAATATAAATAATTTATTTACTGAAATACCATAAAATATACAAATATTATTTTGACTTAACATAGTCTACAAAAGTTATAATTATGTTTACTCTGATCTGGACTCAAATAGAAAAGTAGTAGTATAATGCTTAAAACTCTCAATTACGTATGATATTGTTATGCTTTTGCAGTTGTACTGTTATTTTTCCTATCAGTTTCATCTTCATATTTTAAAAACTTGGGTTTTTTTCTCTTCAAAACATCATAATTTTGCAAAATAAGACAGATGGTACTTAAACATTATAACAATTCTGAAAATAAAAATACAAATTTAACTGAATCTATGGATATTGACAACTGAAAGAAAAAAAAACTCGCATAGAATGTAGATAAATTATACATTCAATGGTTCTTTGGAACACGTTCTTCATTGAGTACATATCTAAAAACGTACTCCTGACACTTTATTCTGGAAACAATAATGCAATTTTTATTCATTCCTTATTTATTTTACATTATTTAATAGCAGCAGTGACTCACAAAGGGAGTATAGCTACGTAGAGTAGAGTAACTGAGTATTATTAGTCACAATATGGTCAGGTTTGGAAACACACTGTAATACATTATTTTATGTGTCTGTGCTTACAACACAAATACACCAAATTTCACCTCCATTTAAATCATAACTGACTTTGGAAAATTATAGGTATCAACATACTAAACTAACAACTGGCCATTACTTTACAATAAAAGAATTTATATGTAAAATGAAATGAAATGAAATGAAATGAAAAAAAAAAAAAAATTAAATTTATTATAAACAATGGCACAAACTTAAGATTAAATAGACATACAAAATTATGATATGTTTCAATATTTGTTGTAAATATGTTTTAATATACAGTAGCAATTAAAATAACTAAACAAAAATAAAATTGTTTTATTGTCACACAACAAATATGACAGTTTCCCACCATATAAATTTCAAAATTTTTAAAACAACTGTGTCATATCTTATATTCTGTAATGACCTTCTATTTTTTTTTGTTTCTTCATTCAATGTTTTTTTTAAGATACTATGCTGCATGAATAATTATGGGTTTTACAACTCAGTGTTAAAGTTCTTGCCAGATAGAGACATTTTTTTAAAACATTTCTTTAACAGCTTCAATAATATGAGAGGTTTTGAATATCCCAGTTTGTTTATGCCTCTGGTCAAACAACTCTGGCAACATGCAGTTATAATGAAATTTAAGATGTTCTATTGTTTGCTTTCAAAATTAACACCTTCCATTTTAAATATTGCATTATCTGGTCCTACAGATGTCCAAATACCAAAAATGTAATATTCATTCTCTGAAATGTGTAGTTGTCCCTAAACATAATATGCAATAGTATTCGTGTATTTTCTTCAATATGTGTTGGTTATATTCAGAGTTTAAATTACATACGTTCCCTTCTTTCAAAGCTGCAGTAATATCTTTTCCACAAAGTGATGAGGGACACTTAACTTCTGCAAGACCCTTTTCCTCAATACCAGTATTGGAAGTAGCAGCCACGCAGAGCAAGTCTGTCAAAAAAAAATCTACATTTTTCAATTTTAATTCCTTCTATTTTATAATTGTTCACTCCTGGTCATTTTAGAATTTTTATCATGTTAAATTTCAGAAACATTTACAATTTTAAAGGCATAAACAACATTGTGAACTAAATGCATTCATTTATTTGATGCACACCAATGACAAAATAATTTTTTGCTGTATTTCAAGCCATTGTCTGCTTGCTACTATAAAAGTGTATCACTTTATCTTACTGGTGACTTTCACATAAGGCGAGTGAGTGAAGAGATTTGGGCAGCTCTTAACAGTGAGGTCTTGAGAGCTGATGAGGGTGACTGAGGTGAGTATGGAGCAGCGCCAGAATTAAAAGGTGGGGAATCTGAACGTCTCTGAGAAAGCCCATAGACTAGCTGCATCATCTGGCACAATTCCCACATGCGAAAATCCAGGAGTGATCTGGCTAACCGCTCAGCCACCATGGCCCCTATATAAAATAAAAGCAATGGCATACATCACCAGCATGATTCCCACACAAAATAGAAATCTACTTTATATACTCGTTATATTTGTATTGTAATACTTGCCTACTGCAACGTAAATGTTATATGAAAAATGTAAAATTCCCCCATTATAACTCACATTATAACTCACATTACCATATCAAAAACTTAATACATCTAGTTTAAAGCAACACTTTTCCAATAGCCTAAACAAATGACATTTTAAGTTTCAATGGTTTATTCAATACTCTTTAAATGTCATTCCAAAGAGCGATCAATTCAGCATAAATTATCACAATCAATAGCTCAAACCAACTATGGTATTTTCTACTCACATGTTAATCTAACACAATTATTTAATTTTTTTGTAGAGCGTTTGCTTATTTTGCAATTAGAAATAACTATGGGAAATTTTTATTCATAGAATCTTACTTTTTTTTACAAACTGTATCATTGGGCACTGCATCACACGCTGATCTGCCACCCCATTTTTATTCTAATTTTGAAGGGAATCTCTGTTCACTTATGAAGTTATGAGGAATAATTTTAACTGTAACACATTTACCTTTTAAAATATTGTTTCATGAATGAATATGTTCTTATTTTCTAGCAAACATTTAACAAACTGTCTCATTAGGTGCTGCATCATGGTGAATTTGTGACCCAGATTTAGGCTAATTTTGCTGTTAATGAGCATTTATATCTCCATTTCTGAGGAGATCTTTAACTGGAAAATGCTGATCATCTAAATATTTACATTTAATTAATAAACAATGCATTGTTTTATTTTGCTAACCTTAAAATACAGTCTCATCAGTCATCCATTGAATGACTTGATATTTACACAGAAGGTAAAATTTTTTGAGCCTGAAAAATATCTTGAGAAGAGCTCAAGCTGCAAGCAGGTATTCAGCTTGAGCTTGATTTTAGAGTAATTGCAGACCTATAGTTATAAATGTTAAAGATAGGCATGAGAAGTGAGAGATTTAGGCAGATTTTAACACTGGGGTCTTGAAAACTGATGAGAGTGACACAAGTATGGAGCATCACCAGGATGCAAGGGTGGAGGAAATGGGAGATAACCTAGAAAACCAGCTGACCAGCAACATTGTCTGGCACAATTCCCATGTGTGAAAATCCGGGAGTGACTCTGTTGGGAATTGAACCCAGTTCGCGTTGGTGGACAGGCATGAGAAATTAGGAACTTGTCCATCAGATAGACACTTAAAATTCCTTGAAATCAATAAATGTTTCTAACTTTTTTGAGTAATAGTTAAACTATCCTTTTATGCTTTGTTGGGGAAAAAAAAAAAAAAAAAAAAAAAAAAAAAAAAAAAAAAAAAAAAAAAAAAAAAAGAAGCAAACTTTATACTGATGCATGTATCACCTCAGACTTTTACCCCTGCTACTATAATAACCTTAAAGTCATTAAAACAAACCAACATATTTATACAAGGGCACGAGAAAGAAAGGCTAAGAATATACATTCCCTAACTGAGTGCAGATATGTCCTGCACCAACCTATCTCCTAGAGACAAATGCAGATATGGCTGGACTACCAACCATTGTCCCCCTTTTTACATGAGTAGCCTATCTGTACAACTCCGGTGGAGTGGGGATGACTGTCCACAATCAGGAACCCCCATGCACCCCTGACTCATCAAGCCAGCACCATGTAACTTTATATTTAGTTTCAGACCCAAGAAACACCAGTTATTATCCAGTGACCACAACCTTCAATTCTCACACTTTATCTTGAGTAAAAATCAAAGCACTCTGGTCCTTGCAAGCACATTGAACTGGCCCACACTTCTTCTGAGTCCTCGGCCGCCGTGCTTGCCACACCACCTCAGTCAAGAAACCACACAAGTGTTCCACATAATGTAACTTTAGTTGAGAATCTGATTAGAGAATGTAGAAACATTAGGATGTTTGGCACATTTTGACACTCATGCACATGTTGTGTTAGCCATTTTTGCCCTTGGGGCAGTAAACCTGTGTTGCCTAAGACTGTCTCATATTTTTATTCCAAATAGCTGGTTACTTAGACCAACCTCTCTCATGAAAAATCAACCTAACCTTCATATTTCTTTACCAGATCAATGTACCCAACTGTTACCCCCAACTATCACTGCTACCATGAAGTACTTGAAAGCAAAGGGTTAGAGAGGGGAAACTGTGATAGGGCAACAAGACAGTTAGGAACACAGATTATTGTGTTCAAGTGGTAGATCATCTTTGCATCTGGTGCCCAATGCAGTGTCCATGCAATCTATCCTTGCCTGACTCCTATTCTGCCGGACAGCACTGACAAGCACAATACCAGGCTGTTCACACTAAGCAACACAGACGGGAAACAGTGCAGCATGTCTCTAATCAGCAATCTCTAGTCGTTCCACTGTGTTTAGACTTACCGGGTACAGAGGACGGAGAACGAGGGCCCTGGAGCAATTACCCCTGACAGATGGAGCATGAGAAGATACCTAACCCTACTCACCAATCTCAGTTCTTTCCATTGTGTCTAGACTACCTGGGGATAGAGAATAGGAGAATAGGGTAAATATCCAGCCCATTTCATTCTTACTCAAAAGTGAGTGATGGGGAACTGCCCATCCTGCATCAGGGACCTCCTTGAGCACTTTCCCACTTACCTTGCATACCCTCTTACATATGTCACTCTTGTACCAAAAGGACCTATGCCTATTTCCATTGAGGAGAATAATGAGTATATTCAGCCAACGCAGACCAGTGCTTTCAGAAATTGAGGGAGACAGGCTTGGAAGATTTTCTTCCTTTGCAACTAGAAAAGAGTCAGAGAACAACAAAAGCATCAGAGGGGAGGAGCTTAACCAGGGTGGCCCACACAAGGCCTATTCGCTCCCCCTGTCAAGACTCACCAGACAAGCAACTCTGACCCCATTTGGTCAAAGACCAGAATTCATACCCACACAGCAAGAACTAGGTTGGGCCCTGAACTTCTGATACCAGATGTCAAGTACCCAGATAGCCAGGATGAGGAAATTCCCAAGGTTAAAGGCTCAGTGGGAGAGAGAGCAACTTATAACAGCACACCTGAAGCCAGTGATCCCTTTACTCACTCCACCTAAAAAGATTCCTTCAAAGCAGAATCTGTGGCAAGGACCAGTGCCCCTAATTACTGAGACAAATGAATGAAACTTTATGACTTACTCTGTGTTCAATAAACGATTGCATGCCTGTCGCCACATACACCTCATCTTTTGACAGCCACCCATTCTGTACACCCTGGTGTATAGAACGGTAGAGCTTCAACCCCTAGGTACACAACCCAGCGAGACGGGACAGCCACCACAAGTTGTATCGCTGACTGGAGCGCCTAGCTAAAGTGCTGGCAGGGGTATTTGCTTGGGATTGGAGGCCCTACCTTTGTGGACAACACACCCGACAGTGGCAGGAAGCCTGTCTATGTCCCACAACTCCAGGTGTTTGCACTGTTTGGAGCCAGGGAATGCACCGTCAGTGATTATAGGCATACATGCCTAGTCAGGGCTTTGCCTATTGCTTGCAGTTTCAAGGAAATCAAGTGTGTTGTACTTCTATGCCATTCTACATTAGGCACGGAGCTCAGAGAGCGGAGAAGGCGGAATTCAGTACCGCTAAGCAGGTGTGTGCAGCTAACCTCGTCGCTCTGGGAATCGAGACCTCACTGGGGCAGGCCCAAGCCGCTTGACACACGGGGAGACCGGTTTCTTCCGTCAAGAGTTTTGTGTTTTATTCCACCCCGGCTAGGACAGGCAACGAGAATCATCCGGTGGTCCAAGCCCTAGTCACCGGGCACAACACTAGTCTCAGGCATGCTAATCCACACTTCAGAAGCTGGGAAGGAATGCAGTGATATCACAGACACCTGGCAGAGCACTACAGCAGCTCCACACCTGGTCAACCTTCAAAACTTTAGACAATCTGATGCGGACTTGGATATTAGATCTGAGAAATACTATACATAACGTCAACATGCATGTTTGTTTAAAACCAACAGCCTAAAGACGTTATTGAAAATTATTTTCTGATATCAATTTAATATTAAATATTCACTTGAAATTGAGGAAATTTTTTTTTATTTACATTAACATTTTCACTTAGTATTCTTTCGTCGGCCGAGCCATACTCAATCCCTTGGTTAAAATGACAACTGATATATTTGCGACAATTTTTGCCAATTATTACTTTCTGAGTTTTATTCAGACCTTTAACACTCTAACCAAAACCACAGCAGACAGTTTCCAATAATAACTATTCCGGTTGCCTGTCAAAATGTTGTGCGTTTGCTTTCACTCATCACTTTCAATAACGGAGTTTTCATTGCCGCCAACCTACAAGTGCATAAATGCACACAAAGAATAATAATTCAGGTTGCTTTCTCATTGTCGACAATACACGAATGCAGTTAATACAGACAAAATGTAAGAAAGAAATAAAACAAAAAACTTGCGGGATGTAAACAATATTATTGATAGCACAAGTTGATTAACTGCGTTGTTTTGCATTCACACAGTGTCCAAAAACGAATGATACAAACTTTTTTTGGCAAATGTACCAACAGAAAATACAGTAAAATGTAAACAATGGGAACAAATCATCGAAAAACAATTGTTCCGAATATATTTTAGGTTTCGGACAGACAATCTGATTGATGTATGTGGTAAATTAATGCCTTATGAAATGTAGCATGCCAGATTATTAATAACATTGTGTTAAATAAATTGGTGTTAATAATAGGTGAACAATAATCAGCAAATTATGTTCAGATGCCGCCAGTGCCGATGGTCATGGTATCGGCCGGTTAAACTGTATCGGTATCGGCCCATCCCTAGATGTATTGCTGACCGGAGCACCTAGCTAAGGTGCTGGTAGGGGTATTTGCTTGGGATTAGAGGCCTTACCTTTGTGGACCCCACCTGGAATTGGCAGGAAGATGGTCTATGACCTACAATGCTTACACTGTTTGGAGCCAGCGAACACACAGTCAGCCATTGTCGGCATACACAGCTAGTTAGGACTTCGCCTATTGCTTGCCATTTCAAGGAAATAAAATGTGTTATACATCTATGCCACATCAGGCACGGAGCTCAGAGAGTGGAGAAGAAGGCGGAGTTCAATACCACTAAGCAGGTGTGTGCAGCTAACCTCGTCGCTCCAGGAATTGAGACCTCTCGGGGGCAGGCCCAAGCCGCTCGACACGCGGGGAGACCGGCTTCTCCCGTCTGGAGTTTTCTGTTTTATTCCACCCTGGCTAGGACAGGCTCCACTACTACCCCACCAAATCCAAGTTTGTTGAGCTCTGATAAGTCAACGTTGCCCCCAAGGGCCAGTGTAACTGACAGACATATCACCTGAATCCAAAAGTACCAGACTTTGTACCCAGTAGACAGCCCACATGGCCAACATTGGTAACCGGTAAGAAGTCAAACTAAGATTCCTAGTTTATGTGCGACTGACATAGCACAGTCCCAAAAGTTACTTGTATGACAGACAGTTTAAGCGATATGCGTCAACTTTTTAACTGTATCAAAATTTATGACATCATTACCATAAAATATTTATCAAACAGTGAACAGGTCAGGATTGCAGGAGTGTTTCGAGTGTGTGTTTTGTCGGAGCTGGTAAGCAGAAGAATATGGTAGTTGGAAACAACAGTGATATCCCTGCTATCCTGTCTCTTGTTTACACTCTGGCCAGCAGGCCAGGAGTGTAAAAAAACTTGCAACTAGGGTTGGGGTGGAAACTGAGATGTGCGTGACCACAGATAAGTGCATTAACAGGACAAAAGGGTGATTCACGCAGGTCTTTGTGACAGGCTGACAGTTTAATGTAACAAATATATGCTCACGAGGCACAGAAATATGAGAGATATTACAGCACTGCCTTGTCGCAGCAAAAGTAACAGTACCTTCAAAAGGCTGCATGGAAAAGCCAAAAAATGGTTAAGAGGAGCATGAATAAAATAGTGTGAATTGTAGTTTAAATTTACTGTACCACAGTATAAGGTGCACGAAAGAAATAGATACAGAGAAAGTACTGGAGATGTTATGACAGTATATGTCTTATCAGACAGAGTCAGTTTCATTTATTGCCATTACAAACTAATATTATGGTCAGAAAAAATTGCTTCACAATTGTTCAAAGTGTGTACATAAAATACTAGGTTAAGTAATGAGATAAGGAGACTTGATGAGCGACTGTTAGCTGAAAAGAAGAAAACTAAAAATACACAGAAAAAATGTGTAAGACTGATGGGGAACTAAAAAGAAAATGTAATGATTCCGCAAGATCAACTGATACCTAATTCCAAAACACAAAAACTACCTGTGGAAACCTACAATAATAAAATGAAAAGAAACCAGCAAATGAAGAACAAAGTTGCCCACGCTCTGGGTCATTGATTATGCTATTGTTTCCTCCATGAAGCATATATACAAAGTAACCAAAAAAAACAAGATAAATGTTTCAGTGTGATTATTTTTTCACAAATATAGTCAAGAAATACTGCCTACAAGCATTGATAAGTAGAGATTTGAGCCTTCCTGGCAGAAAACTATTGGTCTCTGAGGAACTACAGAATGAAGAAAAGCATAAACAAGAAGTAACATAATTTTCTAAAATAAATCACATCAGTCACAACACTACTGGGTTTAAGAAAACTATCAAATGAAAAAAGAAATAAACATTTTACCTAGTTACCACAAAGAAAATGTTGTCCAAAAGATTTCTTCGAAAGACTGACATCAATCAGAATTTCTTATATGAAATTCACACATTACAAACTATTTCACATTATGAAATGATCAGATGTAAGCAGTGAAACACATAATGTAAACACCACACCTACATTGAATTTAAAGAAAATAAAATGAAACAATTAAAAATGATACATTATGAGAATCCTCAGAACTCTTGTATATTCATAAATTATGATAAAAAAAAGGCACAATGCATATACAACCAGTGTGTCTCATGTCAAAATGAAGTTGTACCAATTAATAAAAATTCCGCACCTCAAATTAAAAATTACTTGGAAAAATGGCTAGTAATAAAAGAAATGATAAAGAAAACTAAAAGAGGATAAAAAAACATTGAAGTGACATGCAAAACAGATGCAACCGGAATAGTTTTATATATATATATATATATATATATATATATATATATATATATATATATAAACAAACTGCAAGAAAGTTTTTAAAAAGGAATGAAATTCTTTAAGACATATGTTTAACAATGAAAATCAAAATAAAATTGTCAACTTTTGTATGGAGAATTTAAAATAAAATCAAGCTGTGGTTCTTGTGGACTTTTCAGAAAATTACCCATTTAATTTGGCCAAGTAAATTCAAACTTACTATTTAGTGCTACCATTGGAGTAATTTATTTAGCAGAGGGGACCAAAGCAAGCTAATTTTGCTTCCTTTTCTGAATTATGAGATCATAGTCCAGCAACTATATAAGCACATCTGAAGCATGTCCTTTTGTTGTTTCCACAAGTAAAAATTATTCACACTTTCTCTGACATGCTATCAACCCAATACCAGCAGAAGAAAAACTTTTTCTGGTTTTTTACTTTGTTGTTTGATCTTGGTTTTCTGTGTAATACAAGGTTAATCTTTGAATCATCTCATAATAAGGGAGAAGTTGATGGAGTTGTTGGTGATTTCAAAAGAAAGATCAATGATTATTTTGTATACAAAAACAATATTCCAGATGCCAGCCAACACAGTGTTTTCAATTTTGGTTATGCATTCCTATGTGAAAATGTTCTATGTTACACAAACTGAAACATATGAGGTGGCTGAAATAATAATTAAAAAATGAAGGCATTTCCCAGAACACACAAGATCAACTATATATTGGCAAATACCAGAGGTCAAATTGGTTACTATCCACTCTCATGCTTCTGTAAAGAAAATGGGTGGACAGTAGGGAAATGATGTAGCTATAATCATCACTCGAAAACAGAAAAATATATACTCAGGAATTTCAACATGTGACAAAATCAAGCAACTTAAAGTAATCATCATCATGCTGATGTCAAATGTTATGCTGCTGTCAAAAAAGAACAGGCCAATTTACAATGAAATATATTATTCTAGTGATTCTGATATAGAAGAATACATAGTTTCAAGTTCACCTTACAAAATTTTTGGAACTCTCATTAAAATCATACAACCTGGAACATATATTTTGGTGAAGTACAAAGATGGGCCAAGAAAAACACCTGGTTGTGATATGCTGGAGTTTGCCAGTTACAAGTGGGCAATGAAGGTAGAAAAAAATGTTGTGTTCTTTTATGTTTGTAGTGAAAAACAAAAATGCTTTTTTGGGTTAAACAAGCATGATCTTGATGATACAGATATTGAGCAAGTTCTTGGTATTCCCTCCAAACAAAACTTAAAAGTTAAAGGCAACCGTCTATTTTATACCTACGTTTGAGGGCAGTGTAAATGTATTTCAACAGAGAGAAATGAAGTGAAAAGAAATGTTAAGTATAAATAAGTGTAGAATAAATATTCCAGTGTTACAGTAATTATAATATTTTTTCCTGCAATGCCTAACAGATACAACAACTTATGAGTATTACCTGTGCTCATGAGTGTTACCCTGGATTATATAAAGGTTTTAAACTACAAAAATATCAATAATAAGAAAATTTTACAAGATGACATTAGTAAGTACATTACTTCACAATGTATTCACTCACTAGAGACAGAAGGGAGTAAAACAAGATTTGGGAATAAAAATTCAGTTAATTTTTGGAAAATTATAACAGCCATAAGGTATTTTGAGAGGAAACATATGCTACATATTAAATAAATTAATGTCAATTGCATATTTTAATTGCTTATTTCAAAATAAAATCATCAAATGCAATTCTCTATTGTATATAATTGTCCCTAATTATAATTTAATTCAGTTGCTAAAAAAGTTAACAATCCTGAGCAACTACTTTTGAAATGAAAATTATTATTTCTATCATGTATGAAAAATATCTCATAAGTAATTAAAGTGTTGAATATTAAAACATACAGGCTGTTTGTAAACTCACACAAAACATTTCAGGAGGTGATTCTTTGTGGCAAATGGGGTAGATATATACAACACAACTTATAGCCAAGCTCAATTCCTAAGGGAAATATACATACTTAAATATTTAAAGAAAGAGAATTTTTGCAAAATATCAGGAATAGTATGGAATTACACAACAATTCTCTGGATAATGTAATGTGCTATTAAGACCTTCAGTAAAAAAACTGGTATTAAGACCTACTGCCTCCATAAAAATAATAAGGATGCCCATCCTCTTATCGCATAAAATTTTTGCCCTTATGGTTTTATGGAATTTTGATGCCATCTACGACCCACAACTTCATTTTAAAATGAACATAAAGTTTTCAGTGGTGACAATACATTGCTTGCCACATAGGTAATACTTCATATATATATATATATGAAGAGGTGAACACTTTACAAATAACCAACATTGGACCAGTTAATCTTAAGTGGACTTCAGTGAAAAATAAACTAAAGTAATACAATCATATGTTCTGCATACATATTAACCTGCCCTGTTGCTGTGATCTCGTTTAAACACACTTAAAAGTTTGATATCGTACCTCCTCCCTTTCCCTGGCGGTTACCCAGCAGCATCCGGAGGACACTCCAAGTGCATGTGTGAGTATGTGTGCAAGGGCCAGGGAGCAGTATGGGAGTATGGTAGGAAAAAGCAGTGGCCAGTTCAAAGTGCACGGCAGCAACGTGACATCACAGAGTGGTACCAAGAGGCCCGAACGCCACATGATGTCAAGTACAATCAAACTCCTCAAAACAGTGACATCACATAAGCTCAGCCGCCCGGGTCCAAAACCTTTCAAAGTGCTTTTAATTTAAAGATGATGTTTCACCCTTTGGTAAGCAACATTTTTAATATGTAATTATGTACGACACAGTAAGGTTTTTAATTTCTCCTATGTAATTTTGTATATGCTTAAGGTGGATCAGTCCCCACCATCTTGGATTTTCACTAATTTTGCTATAAGTTCCATTTAAGAACATTTAATGAAATTGTTCCCACGACATGACATAAATGAAAGCTCCTTAAGCTTACTCAAACTATTACATCTCTGAAGAATTGATTATTTTTTGATTAGTGATTGCAGGCAATTAATAAATAATTTTACCTTGCTTTCGGTTACAGGAATGGTCCTGGCAACAGTAGTCTAGTAATACATGTTTCAAAAAGGTGTAATGTAGTGTAATAGGCTTTGTCGATGCCCAAAATAAAACACAATATCTGTGATGCAATATACAGTGAAAATTCAGAAAATCCAAGATGGCGGGGACCGATTCCCCTTAAAAGTTTGCTTATTGTTTTATTATTATTTACAGCATACACACTTTAGACATTGTCACTTTTTCTTTACTATTAAAAGTTTTATAACATGCGAAAATATCTAACACACGAAAAAACACATAATCCGACATTACACACTGCACATATCCAGCAAGTGTTTTTTCTCCTCTTGAGTTTTTTGCACTGTTTTGCACACATAGCATCACCTCTGAGAAGTCTTTCTTGAAGCAGTTGATGGCACAGGTTCCAGGAAGTGTCTGGCAGTCAATCACAGGGGGCTGGAATTCCAGCAGAGACCTCCGTTGAAGGGCGTCCATGTTTCATGGGCATGCGTGTTGTGCTGAACTCTTTACCTTAAAAGACTTAGACTATGGCTAATAGTTTTTTTTTTTTTTTTTTTTACCATTCTTGCAATTGTATAAATACATGAATTATACGCAATCATGTCTATATATATATATATATATATATATATAAAAAATGGTTTTTAAATTTTTTTTTAAAACTTCGTTTGAGTGATTTACGAGTACTGCCCACAAAAACAGATTGCATGTTAGACTCGTCAACAACACTCATGTTTTGTTGTAATTATGAACAATGAGAGGTTTCTGGACAAGCTCACCAGTTCTATAGTTTTTTTATCATCTGTGTATTTTATTTCATGCTTGTGTATTGTTGACAGCATGTGTACATCGTGTCTGCCATGCCACTTTTCAGTCAGGGTTATTTGTGTGTGAGATGCAGCACATTCATTTTTTTGCCATTTTCTGGGGAAATTTTGGCGTAGATTTTCTGAGTGCCCTGGCTGTATCACAGGCTGCAGTTTTATTCTCTAACAAGTGCTGGAAAAGGGCCATGATTATGGAACCACAAATACCTAGATTTGTATCTGCATTCATATTTGTTGTGGTACTTATGAACACCAGGAAACGAAATATGCAGCCAGTTTGCCAATTGCACAAAAAAAAAAAAAAAACAATTTTATTCAAAATCTATGGAATTTTGAAGGAAGAAATTGTTTGAAAGAGAGATCTCCTTTCCAGACAATACTTTCGTGCATACAGATGTTCTTATACGGACTAAAAATTGACTTCAATTTGATTTTTGATTTAAAAACAGAACTTATTTTGTAGAATCTGTCTCCTGCTGGTTGTTTCAGGTTGCCTAAGAAATGGAGAAGTTGTCATAGTAGCAAGTAGGAAACAATTTTCAGAAATTATTTTTCAGAACATGGTTGTTGACAGAAATAATCAGTAGACCAAGTCATATTTTAGATAATTTTTGCCGGTGTGGGCCATTAGCATAATGAGAGCAGAAAATGTGTACAACTCTGGCACTGTAGGCATGGAATACTGTTTTAGTTTAACGCGTTGTTTCACATCAAAGATATTTGTCATATAGGTAAATTGTCTCACAGGCAACATGTTTAACCAAATTTGTAATCAAACATTTACTTGAACACCTATGATTTACTTGGATTTTCTGACAAATCAATTTCATCAGTAATGCCAGACATTGTATCATCAAACTGCAGAATTAATAGAGAAAATTCGCCATTTTACCACTGAAGAACATCAGAACCATTACTAGAGGTAGAGTTAGTGTTTTGTGTACTGATCTCGGGTAGTAGTTCATTTCCTGCAACTTGATTGTCATCACGAACTGCCCTTTCAGAATCACAAATAGCTTTATTATAATCGCTAATATCACTATCACTTGCAGATTCCCAGTTTGCAATAATTCCTAGTATTTCCTCTGTTAGAGTTATAAGGCCCAGTGTAAATATACACCTTCAATCTTTGGTAACACTGCAATATATATTTGTGAAACATACTCGCGAGAATCGCCATCTCTACAAAATACTTCATTCATCCATAGACAAAAACTACTGACATACATATTCCCACTCGTAAGTTAAGTTAGCCATAATACACTGCATATAGCAACGTTAAGGTAGTCAAATTTACAACAGTGTGCCAACTTATGAAAATAATCCCTGCCATAGTGCAGGTTGTTTAAATATAAAACCACTACTTTACTGATGGCATATAAGATCATACTCAGTTTAGCTCACTTGCTTTTAGATGCTTTAGTAAATATTATAATTTATATATCACATGAATTTGCTATGAAGGCAGCAAAATATGTTATTTTTTTATTGGACAGAACATGTGTATCTAATGGTATTTATGCTGTAACCTTTTGTAATCCTTTTGAACTAAATATTGCTCAGATCAATTCACAGTAGTTGGTTTGTTTGGAGGAGAGAAGGCAGCAGCAAACAAGAAGGGAAAATTTTACTATTTTCGTTAAAGTGGCACATCACCAGATTCTATGGCATGAAAATAAACCGAAGTAGCAATGTAGAACAATGTAGAATGGTTACTTTTGATGTCAAATGATGGTAGTAGCAATATAAAATTGAAATGGCAGCAGCGATCTAGAATAGAAATACCCAAATGATCATAATTTAACGACCTTACTCTTTAGAACAAAGTTAAAATCATAAATACATGAGCTTGCTCTACGTGACAATAACCTGTCCTCTTGTAACTATACAGCCATGCTTGCCAAAAGGTTAAAGTAATGATGTGGCTATTTTGTTTGAAGTATTTAATTTGAAAGAATTAGCATTTAACTGTTTTAATTTTTTGTCATGGATTTCGGTGTTTTGTGTACAGGTCGGAAGGATGCCTGGAAAGGTTGCCTTCCGGCCACCATATTGCCAGTCATGAAACAGCAGCAGTATGGTATAGGCATGCATCATGTGGGGGCCTACATATCAAGTTGTGTTAACTGATAATTTTAGTTTCTGGCCACCTTTAAAGTATTTTCCGGAATCTTTTTTGTCACCCCCACGTATGCCCTCACCCCTTGCAGACTTGTTTAATTAATATTTTGGCCCAAGCTGTGGAGCTATTGGCTGGCCGTGTCATCGTGGATGTACAACCCCGGCAGACTACAGATTTTCTATCCATCTGCATCCAGGCCAGCAGAGACTGCAATGGACTGAAACTTTGTTTATTTCCAAGTGGCAGAACCATAGAGCATCGGTAATGTTTTACATTTTTAATAGGACAATGTGTTTTGTATTGGGCAGAGTTTTGTGTTATGTACCATGTAATGGCTACGACAAATAAAACTGCTAAAAAAGGGTAAATGCACATGTCATTTTGTAGATGTATACGTCTTGAAACAACTCCCTACCTCCTCTTTACAATTTGTTCTTTCTCCTTCCTTCCAGTTACTCACTTCACCTTAAGTAAAGGTAAGGAAGTTTGGGGGTTTACTCAGGGAGAGCTGAATAATAGATAAGATTATAAAAATACATATTTAATTAATAACAACACTAATCTCATGAACAGCAATTACAACAAGAATACAAGGGCTAACAAGTTATTTCTACTCACTCGTCGTATCCTTAATACAAAAAGAAAGTTACGTTTAGACTCAATCACAATATGTTAACTCCAATTACCACGTCACAGCTAATCCCCTATCCTTGTCAGTAATATTAATTACAATAGGGGTTGGGGATGATGTCACGATACAGGCATTGGTCCCTACCGCTATGCATAATATGCTCACAATTTAACTTCTGCTTGGTTGGCCTCGGTAACCCCTCTGCCCGGGGGGTAAGTGGATGCTCGCCTCTTTAGTCTCAATCACACACTATTCACACGTCAATGTCTTGTGGTCAGATGGGGGGAGGGGGCGGGCCTCCCGGTCTCTCATATAGCCAGGCCATCTAGGGTAAGTTTATAAAACAACCCGCCAAGCTATAGTCTATAATGCGCTCTACCTAAAGTGTATAGCGCCATGATATGACGTTACACTACCCCCTCCTCCCATAGAATAAGCAGCCGTCCTTGGCTGGAAGGGATGAAGTAAGGGCCTCCAGAGTGGCCACGGTACTAGAAAGAGGGGAGTGGGAGTGTGTGAGAGGCACTTCATTGCAAAAATATATCCATCCGTAGCAGTGGTAAGCCCGGGAACTCAGGAGGACGTAGGCGATTCGGTGGGGTGGTAACCTGGGAGACTTACTGCAGCATCGAGGGACCAAAGACAAGTAAGAAACACCGTCCAAAAGAAAAGAAAAATATTGATGTTACAATTAGTTGAATTAAAGTTTTTTAAAATTAAAGTGAATGGTTATTACGGGGCAAAAAGGCAAGGCGGGCGAGAAAAACATACAAGGTTTACAATAAAAGAAAAGGCTAGACAATAATTACGGCCAATAAACACGTTGTAAGCATCACTAAGGGAGAGTAGGGCAGGTTAGCGTCCACAGACACATTTAGTATGAAAAGAAAAATTGTTGGACCCACCAAAGCTAGGCCGTGGGCACAGGGAAGGGAGAGGGGAGTAGTTGTGGCCACAATTAGTGCATGCTTGATAACTTGCCCACGGAATTATGTAAAATTTTTGAACAAGATAAATGGCACTCTCAGTCAGTTAAAAACAACAATTACGTTAAAGTACTATGTGCCATTGTTAACATTTGAAAATACTGGAAAGACTGGAATAGTGCAATACAATGCAAAAGAAAATATCAAGTCTACAGCTGGCAATGCGCATGGCACTTAAACACTATTTAACATTCTGCAGTTGGCTGCACGTTGCGCACGCTCAACTGTCGATAATAACTAGCGATGTTTGCCTTACATTTTTTGTGGAAAAGGGCAACGAAATTGCGCATTCATTGAACAGCTAAGTTATGGGACTATCTAATTGTGCATCAAAAGATAAGTAATTGGTTACCTTTAACATTCGTTACACAGCTAAGTGAGCTAAATATTTACAGTCATACTATATGTACACGTGAGCTAAATGTACACATTGAGAGGAAAAATTATTGCTTATAGTTATTTGACTTACGTACTAGGTTATATGAATAATTGATTATTTGAAAGAAAACAGAATAAATTACAAAATTAAATTCGCCATACATAAGTTGTGTGATAGTAAAGTTAACAGTCTACATGTGGAAGCCTTGGTTTAAGCATTGATTGTCTGTTTTTCACACGTGCACCATATAAGTTGTGGTTAGAAATCACTTTTTCATAGAAAAATTTGTCACTTTTAATATTTTATCAAAGCACTTTGAAGTTCAGTTCATATGATTCACTGTTGCTGTAATTATTTGTTTCGACAGTCTTATGACCACCACTGAGTTTATTAACTTCTGTACTACAGCCAAACATGGACTTAATTGGTTTACCACTTTTTATATATATTTGTGCCTATTACTACGTATAGTTCATTTCCAAAATACAGTAATGTGCCCAATGGCAGAATAAATTATGAGAACAACATCAATAATGAATAATTAATAAACAAGATATTTAACCCATACTATATCTAGGTACAAACATTCTTACATGCTAGTGGAAGGTTTTTCGCACAAAATTTTATAATTTTTTGTTTCCAACAAGGTACACTCAATAACACACAAAATAGGCATAAAAGGAAGGAAAATAAAGATAGGGTACCTATTATATTACTTAAAATTAACACATTGGTCACAATTTGTGACTTTCAGGCAATAATAAAGGAAATTCAGTATACCTTTCCTCTGCTCACAAAACAGGGCAAAATATGATTAACTTGAATAAAACATGCCTATAGGCCTAAATTTTGGAATTATTGCTTGGTTGTCTGTAGGCCTAAGTAAAAATAGTGAAAAACATGATGGCAGCAAAACATACAACAGAAAATACTCCACTGGAAGGAAAATAATAGATATTATCTAACTTAGTAATAGTGAATGTGCATGGCATCAATAATAAACATTAAAATATGGAAATCTTAACCTAAGGGTACAGTAACACTTGTGT
Source organism: Dryococelus australis (assembly GCA_029891345.1). Classification (NCBI taxonomy): domain Eukaryota; kingdom Metazoa; phylum Arthropoda; class Insecta; order Phasmatodea; family Phasmatidae; genus Dryococelus; species Dryococelus australis. The sequence continues at coordinate 282,061,119 of CM057009.1, read as the reverse complement.
GTTTTGCTGCCATCCTCTCTCCCCTTTTTGTTCGAATTAATTTTTTTTGTGTTTTTATTGATTTTTAAAATTTTTTTTTTGTCATTTTGTGTAAGAGAGGAAGACGCTGAGGCAAGTAACTTGATGAGCAATGGCAGGCTCAACTATAAAGTGAAAAAGTGGCTGTCATAACAATGAATATCTAGGCCACAATATTGTGAAATAAGAAAATATTTAATTGAGTAATTAATGTAAAAGCCATGTAGGCTTAAGCGCAAAGCACTAATCAGAGTGAAGCATGCCTAGAATAAGGGTGTCAACTCAATGAAAGCCAATAACATTCTTATAATGTACTAAACACTGCTAAACACTGCTCGAAGGGCAGGTAAATGGTGAAATCTTGTAAACCAGAGCACTGTTGTAAGTAGAGTGTTCATACTGGAATAAAGTAAAATAACGTACACTTGCCAGGTAAGACTGAAAACTTGATAGAAAATATACAATGACTAAAGGTATAAACTCGTTGCAGTGAATGCTGTACAGCATGTATGTTAACGTAAAGCAGTTATTAATAACAGGGACCTGTGGCCCAAGCAAAATATTGGGAATCATAACATTGATACTTGTCAATAAGTAGTAAACATAGTGAACTCAGTCCTCAGTTAAGGTGGGTAATTATTAAGCCTACTATATATGCATAAACACTGCCCTGAGCAGGATTAATATGACAACTCTGAGGTTAATTAATGCTACACAGAAAAGTGAAGACAGAGAGACAGCTGTCTGACTTCTAAGATAGCTGCAGCAACTGGAGGCAATAAATATGTGTAAAAAATACTGCAACCATTGACGAAGTATAGAGTAACAAAATTGTATCATGAGACCTCCCTATGACACATTGGTAATAACATAAGGCCGAGACACCTGGTTTAGCTTGTAATAAGTAAATTCGCTTCACTGGAACAAACACACACTGCAGAACATTAGTTTGTGTTTGACAAGTAAATGTAACGGTTAAGAAATACGACAATTAAGTTAGCTAATGAGAAAGTGGTACACGCATAAGTGAGGGGAGACCACTGAAATTAATAGTGGTTACATAAACGAGGCCACACGGCCTGGATGAGGTAAATATGACAAAGGCACTAAGGGCACACAAAATGTGAGGGTGGTACACAAGTGGAGAGGGGGGTGAAATGCCTACTGGGGCGTGTGAGGAGGGTGGAAATTTTAATGGGTTTAACATAAAATGTTGCCACCAAAAACAACAATAAAAGCATAACAGCTACTGTAAAATAATCAAAGTGGATCGGGTCAACAAGAAACAATTTAGGGGACGTGAAAGTGTCACAGCGGATAGTGGGCTCAATGTCTTCAACAAGAGGGAAGGCGGTATGATAAATGTGCCAGTCCGTATGTAGGGCATCTGAAATGTTGAGAAAGTGAATACCCTCAGATAAGGATAGCTGGGGGAGGTGAAAAGACTGCTCGGAAAGCCAATGTACAAGGATGATGGTCTGGTGCAATGGGATGACAGGAGCCCGTACATCACAAAGATGGGTGGTGTGAATGATGATGTCAGCGGGAGTGGCGACTGTGTGCGAAGAACAGTATTAAGGTATGTGTTGACACATGTGACAACGGAGTTGGGGGGGGTTAGTGAGCACGAATTGATGTGGGTAAATGTTGGTGATCGTGAAAGAGGTGGAAGAAGTGCAGTGATACGTACAAGAGTAAAACAAGGAAGTGACATCCGTGAGCAATATGACGGCCTTGATGCATTTGGCGTCGTCGTCTAGGAGTGATTCAGATTGGATGAGTAAAACATCCTGGTATGGGTGGGTGGACGGCGAGACGGATTAAAAAAAACATCGCCTGAGGCGAGATCGATCGCAATGACAGGTGCAGGTGATTGGATCGTACATGAGTGATTATAGAACAAGTAGGGGATGGATTTTAAGTGGTACACACACCAATGAGAATTGACATTTATTAGGGGAACTTGCAATATGATTACTAATTACTGGTCAGAAAATGCACATTCTGCCTGTTCAAAGGAATAATATTTGTGCAAGTCATGAGGGGAGATACTGAGGGTGAGATTCAATTTCCTTAATTGTTGTTGCCATGGCTCAAGGTCATGCATTAATTGAGAGTTGTTGACTGCCCTTAACGGCAGCTTGTGCAGCTGGCAAGAATGAATAAATGACTCAATGGAGTGATCAATGAACATATTATTAATGAGCTGCAGAACACTCATAATGAGTAAATAAATTTGGGTTTCTAGGGAGCGTGCAACAGCAAATGCTAACATTTGTGATTTAAGAATTGCTATAATACCATTAATGACTTTTCTAAGAGAGTTTACTTTCGATTCCACTTTATAAGTAATGCCATTGATAATATTAAAAGATACATTGAGAGCCTTGTTTGTACTGTTTACGTTCTTGGTAAGTTCGCGAATTGACTGGTCGAGGCTGGCGTCATTTTGAAGAAGGGCATGAAGGTGTGTGTTTGTAAAGAAATTACAACACCAGCTGCCGACATTACCAATGATTTGGATACCACGCTTGGTGCAAAAGGAGGTAATGACATCAGTATGATAATCTTGTATTACGTTAGTGTATATCACCTGCATATAATTATAGAGTATTTTAGCATTTGCACAAGTTGTGGTGTTCCTATCTTTACAAGCAACATGAATGAACTGTTCAATTAGATATCAACATAGTAGATACCAGCATGCATCCTGAAGGTCGGTTGCTGGCTGCTCTCAGCTGTGAAAGCAGAACAAAGACACATCACCGTAGTTGGAGGAGCCATTTGTTCGATAGCTGCAACCTTATTAGGATCGGTGGACATACTATGGTGAGTAATTATATGGTCTAGTACTTTGACAGTCTGTTGGACGAATAAACATTTATTAGTATTTACTTTCACAATGAAAAGTCTAAGCCTCTGGAAAACTTTGCGTATATTGTTGAGATGTTCATCAAAAGTATTGCCTAAAATAAATATGTCATTGATACAGGCGATAGCCACATTCCACCTGAGGGGACATAAGAGTTTATTTATGAACATTTGGAAGTACTGTGGACTAGTACTTAGGCCCATTGACATACGACAGTACTCAAATACACCAACGTCATAGATTGTAAAAGCCAATTTAAGGCGATCCTGGGGGTGAACAGGTATACTATAAAAACCTGATAACAACTGTATGCAAGTAATGTAGGTGGAATGTTGAAGAACGTTCAAGATATCCTCAGTACGAGGAGGGGGTACTGGACTCTAGTTAGGTGTTGATTAAGTTTACGGAAATCTGTCAGGAAGCGAAGACCACCACTCTTCTTAAAAATTACTAAACTAGGGGCAGAATAAGGAGAATCAGCGTCACGGATAATCCCAGCAATAACCATGACTTTGATTTGGCCTAAAAATTCATCCCTAACTTAAGGGCTAATGCTGTGGGGGCATGTGGCAACAGGCTTATCAGTATCAAATTCTAATTTGATAAAAAAATTGTTGGCCTCTGTGAGCTCGAGAATCATGATATTCTTCAATAATATTTTGAAGGGCATGTTTTTGAGGGGCGTAAAAGATTCATTGATATGAGTGGTAAGAGGGTTTGCTGTTCGAAAGCATCAAGGGCGTAACATAAATGCTCCAATGACGGAAAATCAGTGGTGTCTGTGAAAGTAGATACAAGAGGGATTTCAGTTATCCTATTCTCGCAGTGTGCATGCATAAATAAAAGATTATATTTAAGGACTGGGATAATGTCATATTTTATTATAAAATCGACACCTAAAATCAGGTTTTGTTGAAGATTGTCGCCGACCAAAAAGTTCTGAGGATAAGTGTTACCATGAATTTGCAGATTTAAAGTGGTTTCAAATTGTGGCGGTGTCAAGACAGATGTAGCCGCTACAAGTGTCATGGGATCTTTTAAGGGAGAAAGGGGTTGAGTAGATAAAACGGTGCTGGCAACACAATCGCAAGAGCATACAGTATCTAACAAGGCGTGATACCGCTAACCCATCTAACAAGGCACGATAGCGCTAACCCTTAATGGTGACTATGATACGTGGTGTGGCTGGGTTGATGTGGGCTTGGGGAGGAGGGGAAGGAAGCGCAAAGTGCGTCTTTTTAACTGTGCCAATATGCACTACAGCTCCGCTCAGTTTACTGGTTTCATCATCGCGGGCCTTGCTGGCATTCTTTAAAAAACATTTGGCACATGCTGAGTCGAGATTGGGAGTAGAGCATGAGATACAAATGGTCTGCGGACTCAAGGCAGAATTTGTTTTTAAAACGCCGAAATCTGTCAGCTATGTCGGTAGAGAACTGAAAGGTTTTTTAGGGAATATGGAATACTGTTGACTTTTATGCCTGACATAAAAACACAAAGCACAAGTGTTGCTAGCCAAGCTGCGCGGGCCCTGAACTATAAGCTGCACGAGCAGCGTACGCTGCAATATGGCAACGCTGCAGTTTGGTGCGCTGGGCATGGGAGATGTGGCAGTTGCGACCTGCTTTGCGCTGGCTGCATGGTGCTGCGCTTGCATAGTCTGCTGAAACGAGGTTGCGTGCGTGGCGGCATAATTTTTGATGCTTGGTGTGGCCGCAATAACGGCGGAGGCTTGGGCGTATGTTTACATGTTGGTTGAGAAACTGGGGCGTGTTGCGAGCCAACACAAAAGTGTGGTCGATTGGGTTTTGTGAAATGTATGTGTGAGCGGCGTGAGTTTTCAGTGTCACTAGGAACAAAGTGGCGCGGCTCTGTGGAAACTGGTGGAATGAAGCATGTTTGAAAATTTTCATCCTTAGCGTTGAATTTGGCTATCTCGGGATAGGATCTGTTGGGTGTTACTTGTTAAACAAGGCATTGCACGCAGCCCGCACCTGGCCGTTTTTGTCGTCGGAGGTTGTGCGTCTTACCCCCTCATGGGGAAGTTTTTTGATGGATATCTGGGCTGTTGAGTGGCATTGTACGGGCATAGTTGTGATTAAAATGAATTGCCCCAGTAGTAGTGTGGTACATTATTCATTGGGGGGGTGAAAGTGTGGAGCATTTGGCCTGCTAGTGAAAAAGTTTTGAGAATAACGTGGCTGTTGGGGAAAGTGTTTATAACCCGTGTAGTGAGGAGTGTTGGAGTAGGAATTGGAGGAGTTGAGGTGGGCAGGTTGATAATGTTACCTGGGATAGTATGCTTGATACTGAGCTGTTGGGGTTGATAGGGGCACCTGTTCTGTTGTATGTTGGCACGGGGTTCATTCTGACAAAGGGAGAGCTGTGCAATTTCCTGCTATTGTTTAGTGATCTCAGCTTCTAACCTATGAGAATCTGGGTGGGGGCTGGTGTGCGTTACTCACTGTTGATAGTGGAAAATGCCAGTTTCAATGTTCTGCAAATTTTCAAGCAAATGGTCCAGAGTGCCATTTTTCAACCCAATTAACTTGTCAGCGATAGACGGCAAGATACTCCTCCAAATAACACTAGTAAATTCGTTGTCTGTCATTGTAGGGTTGTACTTGGCCCTGTAGTTCTAAAGTATTTCGAGATGGTACATAGTATCCTCGTCAATGGCCTGCTTCTTGTTGTACACTAAATGTTTAAAGTGTTCAGTGTCCGCAGGGCTTGTGGATACTTTAGTGAGCCTGGTTGTAATCTGATGCCAGGTGATAGGGCATTCACGGTGACGTGTCAAGTTTTTGAGTGTGTGGCGTGCTGTATCTGTGAGGGAGAATTTGATGTGTTTACATTTGTCACTGTCATTCCACCCATTAATCTTGGCGACTTTGTCAAATGTTTGCAAAAATTTGTTAATGTTTTCCATGTGTTTGCCTGAGAATGATGGGGGTTTTTCAGGTTGCATAAACGTAACATTAACTGGGGGTGGGTTGTAAGGCATGTCGTGTGCTGGGTGATGTGAAATGTTAGTGTAGGTGTGGGCAGTGGTTTGGGGTTGGAAGGCATGTGAAGGGAGGGGTGAATTGCCATGCCAATTTCCTCGTATAGTGGGGAAACCAAAAATATCGGCAAGGGGCCTAGGAGAATGTGCGGGTGTGGTTGGAGGGGATTGAGTGGGAGGTGGTGTGTCAATGGGGTAGTCCTGTTCAGTACTAGGGAATGATGTATCTAATGAGTTGTTTTGTGTGTGGCAAGTGGTAGGTATGTCTGTAATGGGGTGTTGAATGCGTAGCATATCGCGTTCATCTAACGGACGTTCAAAGACTTTGGTGTCAATCAATACGGTCTTAATAAACTGTGAGAGTTAAGACTGTTTTTCTTGGCTTCTTGTTTCCATGTATTGGGTACGTGTATAATTGAAGTGATGGGTGGTGTAATGGTGTTGTGCACTTAGAGTACTTAAAGTAAACTACGTAAAAGAAGAAAACAATCCAATAGCACCCACAAAATGAGAGTGGTTAAGCAGGCAAGCGAACAGTATGTTCAGCATACATTAAAAGCACTACATATAGACTAACTACTAAAATAAGCGTTCTAAATGGGCTGTGGGTGGGCAGGCGAGAACAGAAAGGCGACAACGCTGTGAAACACTGCTGCGTCGGGCACGTAGTAACTGACCTGCGCAAGGTCTGCTGACTGTATGAACTGGAGCAACTGTCTGTAAAGGTGGGCGGGGGTGTCTGGAAGAGATGGGAGAACTGTGGTTTCCTCAGATAATTTCTCACATTTACTTCTACAATAAAGGCATATAAATAAAAATATTATTCGTATTTATTAACTCGCTTGGCTTGCAAAGAGGGGAAAGACCGGCGGTTCCACCAGTGAAACAACTCCCTACCTCCTATTTATAATTTGTTCTTTCTCCTTCCTTCCAGTTACTCACTTCACCTTAAGTGGTGGTAAGGGTGTTCGGGGGTTTACTCAGGGAGAGCTGAATAATAGATAGGATTATAAAAATATGCATTTAATTATTAACAACAGTAATCTCATGAATAGCAATTACAACAAGAATATAAAGGATAACAAGTTACTTCTACTAACTCATTGTATCCTTAATACAAATAGCAAGTTACGTTTAGACTCAATCACAATATGTTAACTCCAGTTACCACATCACAGCTAATCCCTATCGTTGCCAGTAATATTAATTACAATAGGGATTGGGGACGATGTCGTGATACAGACATTGACCCCAACCGCTACGCGTAATATGCTCAGCCTGTAACTTCTGCTTGGTTGGCCTTGGTAACCCCTGTGCCCAGGGGTAAGTGGATGCTCGCCTCTTCAGCCTCAATCACACACTGTTCACACGTCAATGTCTTGCGGTCTGCTGGGGGGGGGGGGGGGGGGGGTGTATATAGCGCGGACCACCCGGCCTCTTATATAGCCGGGCTATCTAGGGCAAGTTTATAAAACAACCCACCTGGCTATAATCTATACTGCGCTCTACCTAAAGTGTGTAGCGCCACCATATGATTCTACAGTCTGTTCTCTGAAGGTATGCAGTGTGACCCTAATAACATTGCAGGTTGCAAAATGGAAAAGCCTATGTGAAACACCTATTGTTTGTCACTTGTGTCTGCCACCTACATTGGTAGAACGTTTCATAATACCTTTAAAACTCATGTTCATACTTGTGTTAGTTGGCAGAGGCTAACTGGCACCCCAGGTATTAATTACACCTTTTTCTCATAGTGTGGTGGGCACATGGTCAAAGCATTCCGATCACCTCCGGAAAAAAGGAGTGCCTGTGAATGTCTGGCAAACATATGCAAGAAGAAACACGTGTGCAAAAAAAAAAGGAATGTCCTATGAGCGGAGAAACCAAACGGACAGGACTGGACATGGCCCTGGACCCTGAGATGGAAACACACCCGTGGATGAAAAACCAGCACCTCAATGCCTGCGAACAGGGATGTAAGGATGCAGTTCTACAAGGTAAACATGACATCTGTCGATCTGTGTGACAAATAGAATTGTCCAGGCGGAAATAAGGCAGCAACGTGTGAGGAATATTACTAAGTATGACCCATGGACTCTGTGAGTGATGGAGAATGAGCTCCGTTCAACAGCAACAGGACTTACTTTCTGTGTGACCTCTGCCATGAACCACTTGAGGAGTAGCAGAGAACAGAAGCAAGTCTGTATGAGAAATTGCAACAAATAAAGTGGCTTCTCAGAGACACAGGATGTGTGCTGTACCACACCGAGCCTGTGCAGCAAATGTACACAGAAACTATAGTGACAGAGTCGGGCAAACCACCAACTTGATGTGGTTCCTCGATATGTCAACAGAGTCAGTTGAGCCACTGTAATTAACGTGGTTTCCCGATGTTGCATCCATGCTGCGAGTGGGTGTACTAGAGACAGCTAGGAGCACAACAGACATGCATTTCATGCACAACAAGCAGCTGAACCACGTCATGGCCGCACCACCGCCTGATCAACCTTGTGACACCACCATTTGTGGCAGACAGCCTACCCAGTACTGCAGCAATTTCAGAGCTGAGTCCCTACAGCTGCACGCACGAGACGGGCATGGCCAACTGCACTTACACCCTCACACTCCTGCTGGCGTGGTATGATGCTGGGTGTCTACCAGGATGTCGTGACCTGCATCTGCGCAGTTCCGTCTAAGTATCCAACCTCATGTCACGGCGGCTGCATAACAGCACTGCGTGATGCAGTGCCATTTGTCTACACGAGTGACAGTGAAGTGACTACCCTGATTTTGACAAGTGTCCTGTTCCAAAAAACAGTGTTAACCACACGTGTATGTGTGTCTGCTTCCTGGGCATACCACGCATCGTGTGAGGTCTATGAGCCTTCTCAGCAACCATGCCAGAAATCTGGTCACATGGAGTATGATGTACGATTGAGAGGAGTGTGTATCACAACATGTTAGAAAGTGGAGTTGACAATGCCACGTAATAGCTGCTGCAAGGCATCTATGTCAGTATTAAGCCCCTGTCACACTGTCAAACTTTTCCTTTAATCTGCTTCCGATAAGTTTGGTCAAATTTAGTTGGACAGTTACGACCTCATCAAAACATCATAAATGCAGCCATATTTGTCTGAGAAATTTAGATGGCTTCAGTTACCATAAAACATTTGAAGATTGTACCAGTTCTAAAATTTCTTTGATGTTTGATGGTCTCAGCCAATCACAATCATGCACAAAAAAATGGACATTAAGAAACGTTAAAATAACGAACAATTGCTAGGTACAAAGTAGGTTGTTAAATTAATTAATCTATGTAGAAGCTGTCTGGGAATGAATGGTATTTAAATGAATACTACACATAATATTATGAACTTACAAGCATTGAATTTTAATTCAGTAGAAAACATCTTTGATAAATAAAATTTTAATTAAGTAAAGAATTGCAAATTAATCAAAAAATTTCTTAGATTTCTTCCTATAATGGACTGCACGGAAACACGACAGCAGCAGCTCACTTTGAAAATAATTTGTAAATAAAAATTCAGATTTTACCCTCAGAGTTAAAAAAAAAAATTTGACAGTGTGAATCATTTTCAAACACATTCAAGAATATTTGATAACATTTGTTGGAAGGGAAGATTTGATGGCCGTATTTCGTCTTCAAATTTAACTGTCACATACATTTGCAAGTGAAAATTTAACAGTGTGACAGGGGCTTTAGAGAAGAAAGGGACTTGTGATGACTGTCAGACTGCAGATCCCAGAACTCTAACCACGTGGTTTCTTGGCACCTCGATGCCATCCAATCTACTTCACATTGTCACTACTGTTGGGGTCACTTCTGTACAATGACCACCCACAGTCCCAGGCATGTGAAGTCTGCGTCGCTTGAGTGCTATACCACCACACCAGAGTCCTGCAGTAGACACCACCCTTCCACAGTTTGGTGCACCCGACTTCCAACCACTGCCATGCCGCCGCCTCAACCCAGAGTACCAGAGGTCACTCCTGCCAGCATGCGTGCGAAACCATCACTTAACCCCATAAGTGCCAAAGCCAGGTCATGTCTTGTGAGAGAAAAGTTAAGTGTGCGAGTTCTAGTGACATGTCAAGAGTGCAACAAAACAAGTATTCCCCAGCTTCGCCATGATCCTGCTCGTCTGACACCAAGCCACCACATGTGTCAACACAACTATCCAGTAGGCCTTGGAGTCCACCTAATCAGAACTTCACAAAGGGTGACCTTGGCCTGTCATTTGATAACTGCAGATGACAGATACAACCAGACCAGAGCATGGTAGCACCAGATACATAAACAGAAAAGGTAAGCCAGCCAGTTACTGAGAGGTCCTATGAACCAGGATGGTGTAAGCCTCAACTCCATTCAGACAACACTCCAGACCCTAACAAATCAGGGGGGGGGGGAATGTCATACTTTCTCCCCTCACTTTTATCACCATCCTGGTGGTGATGCAGCAGTACCAAGAGGGCACCCCAAGGGTGTGTGTCTATATATATACATGCATGCACGCATGCACGCACACCGCGCCGCGCGCACACGCGCACACACACACACACACCGGGTGAGGCATTTAAAACAGGCCACCTTAATCAACCAGCCACTTGTAATGATAGAGGAAAATGTTTCAGACAAACGTTGTTTGGGGGAAAGGGGCCATAATGTTACGTTAATAAATAGGTGTATTTTACGCAGAGGGGTGATGGAAATATGGGGTCAACTGTGTTATGTTAAATGGGACGATGTGGTTTAATGTTCACATTTCTAATACGTGTGACACATGTTTGCATTCATCTTGCGAAGAACTGTTCAGAGGTTTGTAATAATGTATGTCATCCCATTTACATTACCGACGTTGACCCCAGAACACCTTCACCCCTATAGTAACACCAAACTCTTAACGTCACATTGTGGGGCCCCTTTCACTCCAAAAAAAGTTTGTCTGAACCATTTTCTTCTATCTTTACAAGTGGCAGATTTACTAAGGTGGCATGTGTGTGTGTGTGTGAGAGAGAGAGGAGGGGGATATATATATATATGCATGTGTGTGTGTGTCGTGTGTCAAGGCAAGGGAAGCAGTATACAAGTATGATAAGGAAACGTAATTGTCAGTTTAAAAGTGTGTGGAAGCAACATGACATCACCAAGTGGTACCAATATCAGAAGCATTACTGAAGGTTGAGGTGGTGTTCTGTGTACTGACTTCAGGTAGAAGTTCATTTCCAGAAACTTGATTGTCATTACAAACTTCACTTTCAGAATCAGAAGTAACTTGATTAAAATCACTACCATTACTATCACTTGCCAATTCCCAGTTAAAAATAATTTCTTGAATTTCCCTCTCACTTATTTAACTTTCTACTCTCAGATGCCATTGTAAATAAAAAAGTTTATATATCCCATGAACAAACTACTTTGTTATGAAGGCAGCAAAATGTGTTATTTATATAGGAAGGAACATGGATATCTAATGGTATTCATGCTTCAACCTACTGTAAGCCTTTACAATTAAATATCACACATGATCCACTTGCAGCAACTGCTTTGTCTAGAGGAGAGATGGCAGCAGTAAACAAGAAATAATAATTCAACATTCTTCCACATTGCTAGTTTGATTTACTTTCCTGCCATAGACACTGGTAATGTGCCACTTTTACGAAAGTCCTTTCTTTACAGGTGTGCAGCGGACCCTAATGGCACAACAGGCCATGAAAGCCTAAACAAAACCTCTAATGTCATAGCTCAAGCTCATCACCCACACTGGCGAAACGTTCTGCACCACCTGAGAACTCATGTACATATTTGTGTTAGTCCAGCGGAGGCTAACTGGCACCCTAGGTACTAAGTAGACCTCTTACTCATAGTGTGGCGAGCATGTGGTCAGAGCATTCCAACCACCTCGGACAGCGACAGATTGAAATGAGTTAGAAAGTATAAAAAAACTGCATAGTACAATAATTATTACGATGGCCAGTGTACCTGTTTCTCTTATGGGTTGGTAAATTATGTCTCATGATGAAGGATAATGTGCTTTTGGTATTTCTGTTGGTAATCTCAACTTGCTGCTTACACTACAGTCCTGCCCACAGCACATGTTGTCTGTCTCGTTTCACTTGTGCTTTTGGGAAGTCTGCCCAATACTGGTTACTTACGATGTGTTTACTTCCATGTGTATTGTTGCCACTGAAAATTTGTGAGCATTTTATATTAAGGACATATTGCTCCATAAGACTGCATGAAATTTCCACAAAACCTAGAGGTAAAATAATTATATGGTTGAAGTTCTCAATATTACTAAACAGAGAATCAAAGTTTAATTCCATGCAGCTTCTGACATTTTGCAAAAATTCCATTTCTAAACATGATTTTCAAGGGCTAGAAATTAAGCTAGACCATGAGTTATATTGTATATGCCGACCTCATTTTCACAAGAAATCACCTCCTGAATTAGAAGAGTTTCTGAACTGGCTGTATTTAAAAGTTTAATAAATAAAGTTTTACATTTTAAATACAAGTTGGTTTTTTGAAAATACAAACTGTAAATGCGGCAAGTCATTTGAAAATAACCAAGATATGAAATGCCAAAATAAAATTTGAATCTTTACCTACATTTCATAGAATTACACATTACCTATCGAGAATAAATAAAAAAATTTCTTGCACATAAAAAAATTTACTACAAAAATTTAATTTAAGTGTGCAGAGAGTTGGATAACATTTCATTTTTACGGGCTGCAGAAAGAAAACCAAACTTCTGAAATTCATTTCGTTTTTGCGGGCTGCAGAAAGAAAACAAAACTTCTGAAATTCATTTTATAATGCTCTTCACTTTAAAAACTAAGCCCAAAAGATTTTGTAAGTTTTGTTGCTAATTAAAAACTATACCTTAATTAATATCTACATTAAATGACACAACCTCTCAAGTTGGTAGCTGAAATATTGAGAAACCCCAGAAATAGAGGAGGAGTACAGCCTAGTTTTGGCCATGTTTCAGTGCCTGTCATTCAAGAAAGGAGAGCTGTGTAGTCAAGTCCTATGCACAAATCCACCTTGTACTTTCCTCATTTCCAGTTCAATAATTAATGCTCAAAAATTGTTGGTGGGGCCAAAGCCTAGATATTCACTTTCCAACCTCAAGTGATAGCCTAGACATCAGGACTAAATATAAAGAGTGTGAGCCCCAGCAGATCCTGTAGAACTATTATACATAAAAAAATCTATACATAAATGCTATATTTACTTTAAAATAAAATCACTTCTTATACTTCCATGCTATATTTACTTTACAATAAAATCACTTTTTATACTGCCGTAACTGAACTTACAAAAAAATTACATGCAACAAAAATAGCTAGAATGAAGTAAATTTGTGAATATGTAACACATATCTCTGTAGTACCTATTTGTATTGATGCATGCCGCTTATTCCAACTATGTACAATGATTACGACTCATCTCACTGAAACCTAGTATACTACTTCTACACACGTGAGATTCAAATCCCGTGCCATCCCGTGCCAACCCGTACACGGAAGTCGCGGCCTGACACAATCCTGGAGGGCAGCCAGACACGTGGATACGAGGGGTTGTGCAAGACAGTGGCGCATCACCCCCTTCCCCTGCACTGAGAGCCTACAAGCCATCAGTCGCCTCGGGGCATGCCCGAGCGCCACCAAGAATACGCGAAGGCCGAGAGATGACCAGAGGGTGCTACCCCCCTCCGGCCTCACAGGAGAGTGACATCACACACCATCCCCCGCAGCCACCGCGACACGCACTACCCTGACTATATAAGTCTGTGCGTGGCAGACCTCACCAGTTGCTCTTCTTCAGTTTTCGAGCTCGCTCCATCACTTCTAGTGTTGGGACCACCCTCCGACCACTGTTAGATCTTCAACAGCCCTCCAAGAGGTTGCCACCAACTGCTCAACTCTCTTCAGCAGCCACCAGAGGCTGCCTACATTGACATCACCATCGGAACTCTGCAGCACCTGCGACCAGACGCTCCAGCGATGCCAATCGCCAATAGCTACCAGAAGCTTTCTGTAGCTACCAGACATACCACCCTTACCTTCTTTGTCTCATACCGACACCCCGAATAGAGTTAGATTTGTAGTAAGCAATTTTCGACAGTTTAATTTCACTTCCCCCATTAGCCTAGGAACAGGTCAGCCTAGGAACTGGCTACAGTAGGTTTACTTCCAGTCACCGGTCTTCTTGGTAGGAGAGCACACGTTACTAAGCTTTTAATAAACATGGCTTTGTTTCTTTTAACTCATTAAGAGAGAACTTTGTAACCAACTGTAGGGACAACCTCGAGACAAGTACCGCCGACCGGGAACAGGAAATTATTACTACGAACTAGATACAACTGGAGACTCCTCTCAGTCAGGTGGCTCCAGTTGCAATACACACATATTAGATGGCCATATATTTTATTCCTGCCAAGTATACAGGTACTGGAGGAGTATAATAAGGAGCCCTGACCACTAGCAACACTTTCCACCCAGGGAGAGATAGTACGCCTGAGTTATATCCCTAACGGAGCACCTGGTTGCTGGTGGGGGTATCTGCTTAGGTGCTATGGCCTGGCCTTGGTTGGGATCGCACACCCAGTAATATTCTTGGTAGCCCACACGGCTTCAGTGCTTCTCGTTCGCCTGCTAAGGTGGGCCTTCTGAAGCACCGGGCTCGTGCTATCAAACCACTACTGGGCAACACTATTCTAGGGCTACTCGTGTCCGTAGTGTTCAATTCATAGTTCTCAGCAGCTAACCCGCTCTATGCCATTTAAGGTGAGACACGGTGCAAGGAGAGAGGAGCAAAGATTTGCATGCCTTGCTGCCAAGCAGCCAGCTGGTTCCATCCCCCTTACAGCTAATCGATGAGCCGAACGAGATTGTGCCGCTTTGCTCAGATCATTAGAACGACCTATGTCTACAGCAGGGTATCCAGCTACTTTCTCGTCAGCACCTCTTCGCACGCATCTCGCCTGCCACCCAGTTGTGTGTGGGTTAATTAAACGGACTGAGGAACGCCTTGGCATCTCGAACGCCAACTTCTGGAGCTCAGCAGCTACCAGGTGGAACTGTAGTTTTTGCATTACTACACCTCGGGCCCTTGCTGCAGCCTGGACAGAGAACAACAGGCTCAACCACCTATACCCAGCTACTCCTCACACTCACAACGTTAGTAAGCCTGCTACCGCTAGCACCTCCCACCAGTCGTCTATGGTAACTAGCCACACCACCAGCCATAGGGCAGACCAATCCAAGGGACTTGTCAATCGCAATGTCGAGAACTTTGTTCCTTCAAGTAAGGCCACATGCACAGCTACCATATCCAACTGTAAACGCCAGTACGCACAACTGGCCAAAGTGCAACCAAAGCCACACGACCGTGATCCAGCCTTAGCTAATAGATCACGCATCAAGTGAATTGTTTTCTTCAATCCTCGTGAACTGAAGAATACGGCTAATAAAGCAACCATGACTAACACATAAAGTGCCTCACTGAAGTCATTGCCTATACATTGTAATATATTTACACTATGAGTGAGTGCCAGACTATATTGTTCAATATGTTGTTTGTTTATACTATAGTATTTAAATAAACTAAAGAGCATTATCAAAACCTGAAGTAAAAATTAACATGAATGTTGGCAGGTCTACAAAATATTTAACAAACAGAATTTACCTCCACAGCCCTTTCCACTAGTTACACATGTGTTTCTTGTATATGAAGTATAAACTTACCAATACAGAAAAGAAGAAAGGATGCATGCAGAGTCCCAGTACACAGAAGATTAGATAAACCAGGTGGTAAAGAAGCTCTGCATCTGTTACCATCTGCTGAAAGTTTTTGCTGAATGTCCCTTGGTTGCCCATTATGCTAATCAGATGAATAATTTTCAACATAACCTGTAAGTCAAGCATTCAAATAAAGATTGACATGAATTTATATTAAAATTTCAAATATTTATTTATAATTTACAGGTCCTACCGTGATTGTGCCCAATATCCACAAAGTTGGTTCTGGACCAAATGAGAAGATCATTCTCAATATTGTGGAAACAACCAATGTGCGTACTCCAGACTCGTGGGGAACTGTAATGATGATGGCAGTTGACCCCAACATTACTGCCCATATCAAACCAGATATATGGTGACCAAGTTCTGAAAAATACATAATGGGAAATAGCATACTCAATAATCACTTATATTACTTGACACCACAAGAAATGCTGCATACCTGGTACAGAATCCACGAAGGGGTAGAAAAATGCTACTATTACGTTAATCAAGACTGCGCAATTGAAAAGAATGTTACTCCATAGTGACATGTGACTGCTAACCCAGAAAAGTACTGGTTGCCCTGAAATAAAACAATAAAAAAAAACATTTTTATGTTGTTAAGATATACAAAGAAATAAAAATGTATATTACAAGTTCTGAGATTTATATGAAACATACCTCTAAGCTTTTTTTGCCACTTCATTTCATTGAACATATCATGGCTTCTTTCAAAAAAATCAGACACTTTAGAGCCTTGATCATCCTTCTCTGCTGTATTTAAAACTCTGTTTTTGGTATCAGTTGTGAGGTACTCACATATTTCTGGTATAGGAAAAACTATTTGTTCTAATGTGCGATCATGCCTCACAATCTGAAAGAATAATACGTAATTAAAAAATATGTCAAAGTAAAAGACACTTCACATTATTCAGAAAAATAATTCTCACACTCAATAGTTACCATTTTCACTGAATTGCATACTTTTTAAAATATGTATATATTTTATTCAAGTTCCTTCCTTTGATGGACAATAGTTCCCAATTATAAGCAACAGAGCTTAGAAATTACTTACACAGCAAAAAAAACCCCATAAACTATCATAAATTTATAACACAGAATATCATAATTACATAAATGAAGTTATATTGCTATGAATGGTATCTTAGACTTATTTGTTTTAGTCCTCTGTGGGGAGATGAGCGTGTTTTGACGAGCCAGATGAGAACTGGAAAAATTGAAGAATTCATCTTTTGAAGCCGCAGTTCAAGAGTGTCCAGGAAACGAGTTTGTGCATTGCAGTTGGTGGTGTGAAGCTGGAGACGTCTGTCATTACGAAAAGTCAAACGTCCTTAATTCTGTTGCTTTAGTAATTTTATAGCATGGGATTTTATGAAGTCAATATAATGTCTGTCTGACTGGCTGGGAAAGGCCAGAGAAAGTGTAGCACTTTGTAATGAGGCCTGAAAATAGGGGCTATGAAACTAAATAATTTTGTAAGCCAGTTTCACACCTACAGGTTTCAGATCTTGGTAAGAGGCATTTTGCCAGTACAGTAATGTAGCAATAGATCAGGAGAGTGCTGGTTATTTAATATGTAAAAGTGATGCCATGGGGTGTATTGTAGGGTAAATGTAGAGGATTGACTATCTTAAGGTGCTAGTAAAAATGGCCAATGGCAACCAATAATCCCACAAGGGTTAGCTGGCATACACAAAGTGTATGGACTTTAAGGACTGACCCCAGGGAAAAGGGCAGTCTGATTACTGTTCTTATTTTTATGGGTAAGCAACTCTCGTGAACTATTGGTTTTTAAATGAAAGTGTTGGTGGAACACTGAAAAGTTGAAAGTTATTTATGGGTAGAAGGAATATAAGAAAATTTAAAGCAATATAAGATTATTTTTTAGAAAGTTTAACGTGAAGGCCTAAAAAAAAATTAGTGGTCGCTTTGTATAACCTTTTGTTATCTATGTGAAATGTTCTTTGTGGGTGTATAGTTTTTAAGCATAATTTTGATACATTTTGAATTAAAAAAAAATTGTATACAGATAGTTGAGGAAAATATTTTACATTGGATTAGGCACATCCTAGTGTTAATAATAATAATAATAATAATAATAATAAAAATCTTTGATGACTTTGAATTACAAGTGACTTAAAGAGTTCTGTGAGAAGGCTTATGTAAACTTTGTGGACAGATAAGGAAGCTGTTCAGCACATGTGCTGTTATGCCATTGGGGCCGTACATGTGCACCCATGTGTTTTTGCCACAAGGGAGTTGTGGTTGGAGCTGAAATGCGCAGCTAGATATTTTTTACGTTGTTTTCTCTTTTCTTTGAAAGACCTGGCATTGGTCTTTCTGTACAGCCTCCTCCCAGAATGTTATAAAGTGTTATGACTAAATGAAAAAAATGATTGAGATGTAGTAAAATATCAATAATTAATTAAATTGGTGATTGGTGGTGGGTGGCAAGAAACCTGTACAAAAAAAATAGCTTTTCATTAGGATAAGTGTTAGTGATAGCTGGTTTCAATGGTAATTTTTGATATTTTAAAAAAATATAAGTATGTTTACATGGCTGTTTGTTGCATGACTGATAGGGTGGTTAGGAAACAGGGCCCTTCCCCCCCAATCCCTGTCCTAAGTGTGCACTGAATGGACTTCTGGTGACAGTGGGTGTCTCCGGAAAAGACAGTGGAGGGGGGGAGAGAGAGTGAGAGAGACAGATACTTTCTTGGTGAAGTTTGTGCAAGATGACTCATGCTGTGTGCAAGATAACTCAGACTGTATGCAAGTTGGTGTTATACGAGGGCTCTCGGGGAAGCGAGAGTGTGGAAGGGACTTCTGTGGCTGGGTGGGGTAGAGTTCAGTTTCATCCAGTGGGAAGCCTTGCGCCGACCTTGTTGTGTTGGACCTTGAAAGCATTGAGCATAGACTGCCGTCTGGAAGATTTTGAAGGGGCTCGATTCTTGACTGCTACAAAGAGAAGTCTTTGGGATCCACTTTACCGTCATGCCATCTGTAGCTACGGGAGTCAACCTGGATCATTGGCAGCCTACCTGCCAGCTTGGCTGAAGAAGAAGAAAATGGCAGAGACACCTTGCTGCTCCAGGTTGTCGCATATCACAACCTTGTGAGCAGTTGAGCATGAGTCTCGTGAAGGTCTGGAGTAATTGAAGAATGGTATCTTCGACTCCCTTACCCTACTGGCCAGCTGGTGAGAGGAGTGTTAGATGGATAGAGGGAACGAGTGCCCCTGTGGAAGCCAAACGTGGAGAGTGATGTCAGCACTCTCATACTCAGTGTGCAAGATACCTGTATAAATAAAGCTCATCCTTTCCCATCCTGATGTTTTTTCTGCGGGGTTCATATTTCATCATCCTAGATAGAGGCCCTGTTGGATTAAGATGAGGTAAGTTGCAACTAATTTTATTTTGGTTTTTCTTTATGGCATTTCCTAGAGATATCAAATACTTAGTGGAATTATGTTGTGTGAAAAGATTAACTACATATTTGATTTGGTACGTGTGTCTCTCACAATCCTCTAACCATCAAATGAAAATGTGTTAATATTGATGTAGCAAAAGTATTATTTTTTTGTGTCATCTAGGTGAGTGACCTGTGTATTGTCTATGTGCCTGTATGTTTTGTTGATACTGCCTAGTTATGCCGTATGTAAACTGGAGTTTGACTGATGGTTTTCCTGGTGTGACTCGGCTGGTGACAGCTAGGTGTTGCAACTGCTGTTCTGGGAGCATAAGAAGGTGAATCGTTGATCAATCCTGTCAGCTTGTGTGTGTTGCCTCCACAACCTCAACGTGATTCAGAGCTTCCATGTTTGAGTCTCACTAGTGATGTATTCTTCAGTGAAGTTAAGATTTTTTCCATTTATTATAAACATGCTTTCACACCCAAAACAGATCAGCATCTGTTATTTGTTCACAAGAACAAAATTAACTTTTGAAAATAATATTTTTTACCCTTCCAAAAAAAAAACACATTAAGTTCAAATGACTGGAAAGGGAGATGGTTTCTGCCAAGAGATTAAGATTTCGAAGTGATTAGAGTGGAGTAACAATGTGGTAATTCCTGTTACCAGAGAAGTAAATACTGTAATAAATGATTGTATTAAAACAAATTTGTAATGTTGTAAAACAGTTTTTATTCATTGTTAATTAATTAATTTGTGGACAGACAAATTACTGCAGGATGGGCAAATCTATTATGGTGATTTTTTGGAGATTAAATATTTATTTATGGTTTTTTATTCAAATGCACAACCTAAGTTGAACTTGGCTGAAGTAGCTTTAATTTCAGGCAATTCTTTTTTCAGGATCTGTTGACATGGGAAAAGAATACACTCTTAAGTTCAGCAGCTGGTAGCAATCTTCAGAAACAATCTGCTTTTCATCTTGTGAATGCAGTCACCACTGCTCTTCATGCTAATTGCTGCAGGTAAGGTATTTGCGCAGATACAACATGTCACAGATGGCATGTAACATTTGTTGAGTAACACATTTGAACACATGTGGTTGAAGTATGATGTTGAGAAAGTTTTCTTTCTCTCTCCCACACCTACTGTTTGATATTGGTTTAAACTTTTCTGTGAACGATCAGCAGAAGAATGATCTGAAAAAACCATTGTGAAAGCTCTTTTTTTCCATGAGAGCTAATAAATACTTAACTAGGGTGATTTGCTCTAGTTCTCTCTTTTTTTTGCTCTTGATCTTTTGACTCCTATTTGTTTTTGCACTTCAAATGAGAAGGTGGCGGCAAGAGGACAAGGCCTACGTCAGACGGTGGAGAGACATCTTTTACCATGTAGATAAGTAACTTGTACTTTTCTATTAGACAGGTAGAGTTAATTGGTAGACATTCTGGGGCCAGCACAACCAGTAAGTCGTTATAATAAGTGTTCTTTCAAGTTCAGTCACGTTTCCTACTTGTTCATGCACTGCAACTAACTAATTAATTATGTTCCAACTCCGGGTTTTGAACTGTACGCTAGTCTTAAATGAATCTCTCAGCAATAGGTCCTCTACGTTTAAACATTTTTAGGTACTGTGAGGCAGCTTGTCAATTAATTCCATTTTGAGATTATTTCTGTTAAATCCTCAGGCATGACTATCATCCCTCTTTTGATAATTTTGATATGCCAATAATTAATTATGTTATACAGAGATGTTTTCCGAATTGTAAACGAACTTAATCATTATTGTGAACTATTCTTCGATGTGTATTAAATTGAACCATGAATCAAACATTTAATCTTTTCTTTTACATAGGAAATTAGCTAACTTCCTCCCCTTTTAAGGTTTTACTACATTTATTATTTGAAAACATAACGAGTGCTGCATTAAGAACTATTGATTTTACCAACCATTCTGATTCATTTGGTCCTCTGCTCTACCACAACGTGTGATAATACAGTTATTATGAAGGCTTCTTAAACAAAAGATGTTACTATGACTTACTAGCCAATACTATTATATATGATGTATATTGTATATGTTGTTATATGATGATGTAATCGTAATTGACAATAAGAGGAGTGGAGAGATTTGGGTGGCTCTTAACAGTGAGGTCTTGAGAACTGATGAGTGTGAAGTGAAGCGAGTAAGGAGCAGCACTGGAATGAAAGGGAGGGGAGAAACAGGAGATCCCAGAGAAAAAACGCTGACCAGCAGCAAGCAGCATCGTCCGGCATGATTCCCAATTGCGAAAATCCGGGAACAACCCTGGTTCACCT
The DNA here is from genome assembly GCA_029891345.1 of Dryococelus australis. Classification (NCBI taxonomy): domain Eukaryota; kingdom Metazoa; phylum Arthropoda; class Insecta; order Phasmatodea; family Phasmatidae; genus Dryococelus; species Dryococelus australis. Next base: position 282,039,660 of record CM057009.1, on the reverse strand, counting down.
AGATGGGAGATGAATAATGTGACCACTACACCACTGCAGTCCCACAATAAGAGGAGAGTCGTGTCTCAGTAATATGTGATATGCATATGTTATAAGCATCTGTGATGTCTAACAATATAAATTACTATTTTTTATTTGCTTTTTGAGCAATATGACATTGTGTAATGGCTGTATGTATACTGTCCCAACTGTAAAAGAGAATTATCACTAGTCAGCATTATCATTTCAATTATTCAGATTTATGAGGGGCAATTAATGTAGGTATATATTAAAATAAAAAATTAAATAAAAAAAATAGGCTTACATTCCTTGGAATGACAGGCTTGTAAGTTTATGTAAATTAATTTGCAGAACCAGTTTCCACAAATAAGCTATATGAGCAAAAGTATTTTGTCACTCATTTGTAAACACAACCTTGCACTTAGGTTTGTTGCTACGACAGCCGATGCCACTGTAGAGGGATACAGAGTGCTTGATGTCAATCTATGCTATGCAACACCGGCAAAATGGACAGAGCAAGGAAGCTTTGAACGTGATGTAGTTATTGGTTGCCACATCAGTAAGCAATCCATAAGGGCCATTTCCGCACTTCTCAAGTTTCCCAGGTTGACAGTTAGGGATGTGGTTGTGAAGTGGAAATGTGAAGGCACAACCATAACAAAACAATGGTAAGGTAGGCCACGTGTGTTGATCGACAGGGACAGTTGAGCATTTAAGAAGTGGTATGGGAACATGTTATACCATCACATGTGAATTCCACAGTTCCCTAACTGCAGCTAGCACCACGACTGTGCATCAGGTGTTAGAAGGACTATAGTTGAAAGCTCAGGCTCCTGCTCATACACATCACATTTCACCTGTGAATGTGAAGTGTTGCATTTGGTGATGTAAAGAGTACTCACTACCACTGGAATGTGAAGAACTGGCGATGCATGATTTGGAGTAAAGAATCCTGCTATACCATGTGGCTGTCCGATGGGAGGATTTGGGTGTGACAAATGCCAGGTGAATGCTACATGCCAGCCTGTATAGTGCCCATGGTGAAATTTGGTGGAGGTGGAGTGACAGTGTGGGGGTGTTTTTTATGGAAGGGTCTTGGTCCTCTTGTACTACTACGTAGCATGTTAAAGGTGAATGCTATAAGTACAGTTAGACCGACAATGCATTGTCTACAGTAGAAGACAAGTTCTGAGATTATAACTACATGTTTTAGCATGGTAATGCTTCCTGCTATAAAGCACAGTCTGTTTGTGATCAACAGGGTTCTGGAAACGGACTGGTCAGCCCATAGCCTAGACCTTAATCACATCAAACACACCTGGGATAAACTGGAATGGTGACGACGCATCAGGCTCCAACGACCCACACCACTAACTATACTTGTTACAGTGTTGCAGGAAGAATGGTCGGTAATTCCTCCAGAGATATTCTGACACCTGGTTTACTATCTCTCCCGCAGGGTTAGAGCTGTAATAAAGGCAACTACTGGGTATATCTGAGAGACACTTATACGATAGTTTAACATGGGTGTTCTGATACTTCTGATCACATAGTGTGTGTCTATATATATATGCAGAAAATTATTATACATATTGAGGTTGGTATCTGTCCTGGAATATTTCCAATGCCATATTGCTGAATTAAATTAACGAGGGCTTTGGTTTGACATGTGTTCAATATAGTTTCTATAAATGATGCAGGGCAATTACCTGCATGTGAAGGGTGCAAGAATCTATAATCTACATAAATGATGCAGGGCAATTACCTGCATGTGAAGGGTGCAAGAATCTATAATCTACATAAATGATGCAGGGCAATTACCTGCATGTGAAGGGTGCAAGAATCTATAATCTACATACAAGACAAGTGCAACCTCTAACCTGCAGTAAATATCACACAACACTACATACTATTTCATAAGCAGGACTGACTGGAATTCCACCTGTTACCTGCCCCTCTGGTGCATAACACTCATATACAGCCTTAGCAGAGTGGGGGAAGGCTAGCCATTACCTTTACCCACCTGCAACCCCTGCCCTATTCACATCCACTATAGGGGTATAAACTGGGAGTGTGGACCACTGAAATGACAGTCGTGCTCCACCTCTCATCCATTTGAGACAACTGCAAAAAAATCTATGCAATATGTGTTGTCTCTGGTTTGCCCCCTATTCAACCTTGCAACCTGACTTTGTATGCAGTCAGTGATACGCACGTGAACATTTTTGTGGAAAGTGAAACAAATTGGACTAAATTGAATATTTTACTCATAATACACTTTATTGTTTACTTTTGTACTGCTTGCTGGCAGTGTTGTTGCCCGGCACGACAGTAAAATTAAACTTTTCATGGCACTTGCAAAAGAAGAATATTGTGCACGTGGTGCCTGGATCAACAAGTGACATAATGGCGGCTTCAGTTCCCGTTCTTGCTGTCTGCGGTACTGAGCGTTGTGATCGCCCTCCACTGGTGGCAGGGATGCGTTCGTCATCTGCACAGAAGGTCAGCACGCCATTCAAACAGCAGTTGGAGTGACGCAGTGTCGCCCTTATTTGGACATGTTGAGAAATACGAACTCTTATTCGACGATAATTTCTAATACCCCACTAGGGAATATTATTTTTTGATATCTCGCACTACCAAGTATAATGACTGTAGTTCTAAATATGGTAGAACTTAATTTTTATTGGTTTCTGTATTTTCAGAGCAAAATAATGAATTGTCATTGGGGTTTGGAATCTGTTGACCCCTCTAAGAATTATTGGAAATATAACAGTATAAATGCCTTGTCGTTCTGCTCGCTCGGTGTCAGAGGATTTCAGCCTCAAGGGAACATCACCATACCTGAAGTTATGTAATTCATCAGTATATTTTCTAGACTCTTTAAGCAGTAGGTCATGACGTCACTTTGACATAAGGCTAGATGCCCTAACATGGGCTTAAAACTTTGGAAATCTATTTTGCTTGCAAATAGTATTTTATGATGACTCTCTATGAAAGATACTTAATTTTTCTCTCTGAAAGTTAAGGCTTTCTAATTGCGAGCAGAGTGCACAGTCTTTCAGATCCCTGTTGCTTCAGTCTTGCTGTCTTGTTGACCCAAGGAGACAGCAAGGCTGAAGCAGCAGGGGTCTGAAAGTCTGCACCCTCTGCTGTTTTTCTTAGTGTGGAGTTTCGGTGTTTTGCACTGAGGTATGAAACATGAAGTGCGTGGTGTTAAACAGATATTCATAAAGAACCTTCAGTGTCGTTTAGGAAAAACATTGTTAGGGTTAGTTTTGTGTGTGGTATTAATTTGCATTGTATCTGCAGCTACAGCTTGGATCCAACGATTAACCAAGTCATCACTCCTCTCGATGTTGTCTGATGCTGGAGTTGAGGTGGAGGAGAGTGAGACCCTTGGTGATCTACGTGGAAAAGTGCAGTCCCTGGTATGGAGGGATGGGAACAAGGAGGCTGGTGCAGGGAATACAGTGGTGCTTGGTGAGCCAGTCCCAATTTTTAAATTAGTTAAGCATGTTCCCCCGGAGTTGACAGCAAAAATTCCAAAATTAATTAAAACCACTTTAGAAGCTTGCATAGATTTTTTTGATAAAGTGAACAAGGAAATTTCATTACAGTTGTGTGATCAGCATGTTTTGTATGCGGTAGCTTTGTTTAAAGTCCCCGAGACTTTACAACCTCTGTTTGGCCAGGCTAGGGAAGAAAATTGGGAAATTTCACAATTAATCAAGGCATGTTTCAATAATTGCTCTAGTGTAATTGCCCTTACAAATTTTCGGTTGCGATTACTGAAACATAGGGAGAAGCCTGATCAATCCATGTGGGAGTTTGTTAAACAGATTTTGGGAATAGCTAATTTGGTGGCATATCCTTGCGAGGAAGAATATTTCACCCAGATTATTTTTCATAATTTGCATCCACAGTATAGTAGGTACTTCTGTCTTGTTACCAAACCTGCATCTTTGTCAGACTTGTTGAAGTTGGTGACCGATGTGGAGCGAACTATCAGGAATTATGTGAGAGGGAGGGAGCACTGCCTGAAGTTAGGTTTAGTGAAAAGGAAAAAACTGTGCAAAAACCTGCCAAATTCTGTTTTGTTTGCGGTAAGTATAATCATGTAGCCAAGGACTGTTTTCACCATCAGTCATTTTTCTTTAAAACTCCATCTAGGGAAGTTTGAGGTCATACCAATGTGAATACTCATTCGTGGTATTCCCAAACGCCCTCCTTTCAGGGAAATGGAGGACAGGCTTAGGAAGGAAAGGTAATCGTTGGAAAGTCTGATCTGGTTAAGTAAGTAGTTTGTTTTAATTGCCAACAGAAGGAGCATTTCAAAAGTAAATGTCCTGTAAGTAATAGTAATATTGCAGAAAACATTCAGTACAAGTAATGTCTTTTGAGCATCATTATGGATTACTGTACATTCCTGTAGCGATAGCTGATCAAATAGTAGTTGCGGCTTTGCTTGACTCTGAAGCATCATGTTCCCTTATCAATCACGATTTTTGTAATTTTCTGTTGAAAAATTTGCCCAAGGGATTTGTTAAAGTACGTCAAGGGGGAAACTAGGTTTCTCTATGGCTAATGGGGGAGTGATAAATTCCAAAGGTTTGGCTATTTTTAAAATCAAGATTGCAAATTTTCCATGGAAATTTTCTTTCCAAATTTTGCCAGGTCTTAGCCATGACCTCATGCTGAGAGTAGATTTCTTTGGGAAAACTCAAGCTTTGTTGAATGTGTCCCAGAAAAATTTGATGTTTGCTTTATGCCATTCTCAATTTTTTGAGGTAACACCTAAGAGATTTAGTACTTTTGGCATTTCGGTAAAAACTGTTCATTGTAAGGATGATAGGAAAAACAACTTCAACAGCTCCAGACAGATTTTTCGGATGTAATTACTAATAAATTAGGACACTATTGTAAAAAACCTATTATGTTGAAGCTGTGGCACCCCCTAAAATGAAAAAAAAAAAAATCATTTCAGATTTGGAGGAGGAGGAGATAGATAGTAGAGATATCTGAAAGTAATTTATCTAGTCCTGCATTTTTGCTCCCAAAGAAAGCACCTGGGGAACTGAGAGTAATTTGTGACTATAGAAAGGTCAATACTAAGATCTAAGTAGACCCTTATCTGCTGCCAACTATTGAGAGTGTTTTTCAGCATGTGGGAAAGGTGAGATATTTTTCTGTGTTTGATTTAAATTCAGCATTCCTACAAGATTTACACCCAGAATCACACGGGGTTCTTGCTTTTGTTACCCATAGGGACAATATCAGTGGAAGTGGCTCCCGATAGGGGTAAATTGTGGACCTCAAGCTATGTCAAGGGTGTTATTTCAAGTGTTGAGGAAGTACCAATATGAGTTTTTATTTACCTATATAGACAATATGTGTATATATAGTGAAACTTTCCATGAACACCTGAAACATTTGAGACTTTTCTTAACTGCATTGAGGGAATGGGGATTAAACTGTCAATCCAGAGAAGGTGACATGGGCAAAAACCTACGTCAGGTATCTTGGTTTTATTATTTCTGAAGGAACCCTTCTGATAGATTCCGAAAAGATTCGACCTGTAGTAAATTTTCCCGTTCCTAAAAATCTTAAGAGGTGTGGGTAGGTTTTTAGGTTTAGTACGTTTCTATTCAAAATTAATTCCTGACTTTGCTGAAATAGTTGAGCCGCTGAATGCGCTAAAGAGAAAAGGGGTTGACTTTAATTGGGGGGAAGCTCAAAGACATGCCTTCCGTCTACTTAAGGAGATCTCTACTCCTCCAGTTTTGCAATTGCCACGCTTCAATCAGCGTTTTACCTTGAAAATAGACGTCAGTTCGAAGGCATTAGAGGCAGTTTTGTCCCAAGAGGTGAACGGTGGACTGGCACCAGTTTCCTATGCGAGTCGTTTACTAAGCCCTGCGGAACAACAGTACCCCGCTTATGAAAAAGAGGCCCTTGCTGCCATTTATGGCATTGAGAAATTCAAGGATTATCTTGAGAGTGAGGAATTCACATTGCATACTGATAATAAAGCCTTAAGTTGGTTTTTGTCCATGAATAAACAGGTTGGGCGGTTGGCTCGCTGGTTAGTACAGCTCACTTGTTTCACATTAACAGTCCAGCATGTGAAAGGTGTCAACAACGGGGTAGCAGATGCTCTATCCCATATGTTTGACTCAGAGGAATTTTATGTTGAAGCCTCAGATCCTATCAGTGTAAAGCAGGCTGAAGTGCCTTTTTCTGTGATTTCTAGTGTTAATATTGATGATTCCTGTAGTTCTTATGTAATTTCTAGTGCTCGTTGATTCGGGTTGTCAAACTGAAATGTGTGATGATACTGTTCTATCTAGTTGTATATGTGAATCCAGAGTGAGTTGTGATGTATCTGTGCAGACAGGCTTAGCAGAAAAACTTGCTGAACATATGGTTTTGATATCTAAGAATAGGGAAGATATTTCAAAAGAGGAACACTTGAAGGTCCTCCAGGAGTTCCCTCAAGCTTATCTTAGTTTACATCACCAAAAGAGTGATCCTGAGTGCATGCAAATTAAGGTGGAAATTGAAGGAGGGAAAGAGGGGCAATATGAGGTTAGAAAATGATTTCTTGGACACATTGATCCTAAAATATTACGATTTACATTTTTTGTTCCCATAGCATTACGGGGCCAAATTTTCCATTACTATCATAACACCTATTTTGGGGGTCATCTGGGACAGGACAAGACTGTAGATAGAATAAAAGAGATGTGCTTTTGGCCTGGGATGAGTAAGGATATAGAACATTTTGTTAGAGATTGTCTTGACTGTCAAAGGGGAAAACCCCGTAATGTGAAAATCTCTAGTCCTTATAGTGCCAGGGTTGCTACTTTCCCTTGAGAACATGTATATCTGGATGTTTTTGGTCCGTTATCTTGTACCACTGCAGGGTTTACTTCAATTCTTGTGGCTATAGACAGCTTTAGTAAGTTTGTGTTTTTCTTCCCTTTATGATCCATGAAGTCAGCAGAAATTTGTAAAATCCTTAGCCAATGGATGTTTCCTGTATTAGGATCACCCATGAGCATGGTCACAGATAATGCTACATATTTTGTGTCTGCAGAAATGAAAAATCATGCTTTTGCCTGGGGAGTGAAGTTGGTGCAGACTACCCCTTACTACCCTAAGGCTAATTTCGTCGAAAGATACAATAGAATCCTCAAAATAGCTTTTCAAGAGATTTTCAAACCAGTTCACATAAAGAATGGGATCACGTAGTTTATCAACTATCATTAGCCTTTAATAATGTTATTAGTGATGCTATGCATAAGGTTCCAGCTGAGGTTTTCTTTGGGAGGAGTTTGTTTCATCCTCTTATCCATGCCTGGGGTTTGCGTAGTTTCTGTTGGGAATCAACAAATAAGATAGAGTTGGAAGAAGTGTGGGCTGAGGCGCCACAAAGTTTGCGACAATATAACAATAAACTGGCTGCTAGGAAAGTGCATGCTGATGGTACTGTAGTTTTTCAAGTTGGGGATAAAGTAATGGTGGAGACCCATTGTCTTAGTAGTAAGGCAGCACATTTCAGTGCTAAGCTCGGCCCAAAATTACCAGGGACCATTCAGAATTTTGCATTTTCTTATTCTAGTTACAGTGGTTCCTGAAGATATTACTCAGGCAGGAGTCATAATCTAATGTCATGTGACACAATTTAAGTAGTGTGGGGGATTTTGTTGTTTGCCGAACACTGAAGGCTATTTATCTGATATTATGTTCTAAGTGTAAGATTGTTATTATATAAACATTTTCTTGTTTTAGGGTTAGTAGAATTTTAATTAAGGTCATTGATGCTCCCTCGGGGCTGACACTGACCATATTTAGATTTTAAAAGTGTTGTAAATTTATAGAGTAATTTGTTTTGATATATACAGAATGTCATCATGGTAATAGTTGCAAGTTATAAATGTAATTTAGGGATCCCACTGCCTTTGGGTCGTTCGTTTGATTTGGGATGATCTCACTAAGGACTCCCATTCATCATTAGAGCTGAGGAGGTGCTCTTATTGTTGTTAACTGAAACCTGGACCAAATGCTTGCGCAAGTATTCTTGTTTGTTCCGGTGGAGTCTGAGATGATCCTGCAGCTGGATATCATTCTCTTCATGGAGGTAGCGTTTGAGGAGGAGCAGTTGGAGTCCATCACATGGCTGACCACCTCGTCTTGGGTCCCTGAAGTTTCCTCTCACTGGTAGTGATCTTCAAGGGGGGGGGGGGGGGGGGGATGATGATGATGATGATGATGATGATGATGATGATGATACAACTCCAAGAAAATCTGGCGATTTGTGCTGTCTCTGGTCTGCCCCCTATTCAACCTTGTAACCCGACTTCGTATGCAGTCATACGCACGTGGAAATTTTTGTGGAAAGTAAAACAAATTGGACTAAACTGAACATTTCACGGCACTTGCAAAAGAAGAACTTCGTGCATGCGGCGCCTGGATCAACAAGTGACATAATGGAGGCCACAGTTCCCATTCCTGCTGTCGGCAGTACTGAGCATCGTGATCGCCCTACCCTGGTGGCAGGGGTACATTCGTCATCTGCGCAGAAGGTCGGCATGCCATTCAAATAGCAGTTGGAGTGATGCAGTATCATCCTTATTTGAACATGTTGAGAATTACGAACTCTTATTTGACGATCATTTCTAATACTCCACTAGGGAATATTATTTTTTGATATCTTGCACTACCAAGTAAAACGACTGTAGTTCTAAATATGGTAATACTTAATTTTTTATTAGTTTCTGTATTTTCAGAGCAAATAATGAATTGTCATTGGGGTTTGGAATCTGTTGACCCCTCTAAGAATTATTGGAAATATAACAGTATAAATGCCTTGTCGTTCTGCTCGCTCAGTGTCAGAGGATTTTGGCCTCAAGGGAACATCACCACACCTGAAGTTATGTAATTCATCAGTATATTTTCTAGACTCTTTAAGCAGTAGGTCATGATGTCACTTTGATGTAAGGCTAGATGCCCGAACATGGGATTAAAACTTTGAAAATATATTTTGCTTGCAAATGGTATTTTATGATGACTCTCTAAGAAAGATACTTTATTTTTCTCCCCGAAAGTGAAGACTTTCTAATTGCGAGCAGAGTGCACAGCCTTTTAGACCCCTGTTGCTTCAGTCTTGCTGTCTTCTTGGGTCAAGGACGCAGCAGGGGTCTGACACTTCTCATCTAAATGTAGAAACAGTTGAAAATATGGAACCGAAACTTGCCCCTGTGCAGCCCAGCAGAGCGACACCGACAAATGTAATACCTAGTAGCAGTGCTCACCAGGCCACCTGCCACTGCACCTCACACTAATCTAAGAGATGATTAGGATTTTCATATGACCAGTAGGCAACCTCAGGACTATGTCTCCATGTACAAGTATAGTAAATTGGCCAACCAAAAATTACACCCTTCAGACATTGCATGATACTTAGTACAGCCAGGTCGAGACTCTCTTAGAATTGCAAGCCACATAATAAAAATGCTTTCAAACTTCACCTTAAGTTTTGCAGACTTATTGGAGACAGGGAGCTCACTACATACTATGTTAGCTCGCTCAAACCCAACTGCGCCTAACCCCCAAAACCTTATCTGAAATCCTACTGAATTAGCCTGCTCACTTGGCCAGCAATAGGACATACTCGAAGAGGGGGCTAGGGGGATAGATGATAAGCCCTTACAATAATTATATATGTCACACAACTTGTACAAATAGCACCTGAGTGATGGGTGGCCATCTGCATTTTATACTTGGTACAATTTAACTGCTCAGTCTATCTCAGTTTTGACTGAAGGTAATCCAGAAAAGTTGTCCAGAACAGTATCAAGAAGCCAGCAGTAGGAAGCATTGACAACTGCCAGGATATATCCACCATACTTCTTATCCATCTCTGTACATTCCACTACATCTACCACCAGGTGTAAAGGATAAAATAAGTGGCAGATGTATCAGGGAATCCTGGTAGAAAATGGATAGGGAAAGACCGCTGTCATAATTTTCAACCTCTGTTCATTCCACAGCATCTACCACTGGGTTCACAGGACAAGACGATTGAGTGAAGTATACCTGTTTCTGCTCTTTCCGTGGGGAGTAGGCTAGGACTCACACTGTAGTTGTTGAGGACTTCTCATACCTTTATCCACCTCCCAGAATTCCTTCCCCATACATTCCTTTATATATACTTCACTCCAACTAAGGATGCAAAAGTTGCAAGAGAAGGGCTATCCCACCTCAGTACCAAGCTGAGGGGACTTGCTCAACAGGAACAAAGGAACCAAGAGATGGAACCCTCTCACTATCTCCAAGAACTCTTCCAGCCACCGATCAAGGCTTCTGGTTTATGATCTCCGTGGATTGGGCCAGAAGTACCCAAACAAGCAATCCCTAGTTCCCACGCTGGGCAAGATCCTATAGAAGTAATATATACCACCCAGACCAGGGAGTCCAATGAGACCGGAAATTGAATTTCAGATACATTTCCTGCATTTACCTTGGAATTTCCGTACATATGGGGGGGGGGGGGGAAGCAGAATCAAAGAATTGTAGTTTACTTCAGAACATTTATTTTGTATTTAAAAGTGGTTTCAGAATACAGCAAAGAGCTGCAGGTAAACATGATTAATGTTGACATAATTCATTATGGTCTCACTATCAAGTGATAATTTGTTGGTGCCAATGTTATCTCAGACTATGCTGCTGTATACTAGTAAATACATTATTGCTTGCAAGGAGCTTCTAAAAGTAAACCATAACCAGTGGAGAAGCTGTGGTGGTGTAGTGGCCAATCTACTCGCCTCCCACCAAGGTGAACAGTGTTTGATTCCAGGCGGAGTCGCTCCCACATTTTCGCACGTGGAAATTGTGCAGGATGATGCTGTTGGTAGGCAGGTTTTCTCAGGGATCTCCCACTTCCCCTCATCCTTGCATTCTGGTGCTACTCCATACTCATCTCGATTCACCCCCATCAGCTCACAAGACCACAATGTTAAGAGCCACCTGAATCTCTACACATAAAAAGAGGGGGGGGGGGGAGCACTTAGAACTTCACACAAAAAGCACAATTTATATATGTGTATGTATATATATTTACGTTTATTTTTTATATATATAAAATAAAGATTAACATTTGTGGATAAATTATTAATAAAATACAGCTCGACTAATTAAAATTGACTCTTGCTGTTGAAGAAAATAATTATTACAAATGTGTTTCTCATGTTACATACAGGTTTTATGTTTTCTTTTAATAAAATAAATATTTATGGCTAGTTCTTTCCCATTGCCATTCAACGCAGACAAAAGAAACATTTGAATTTCTTGCAACATAATTGTCGGTCATTGACAGTCATGTCACATTGAGTTATTGTAATTATTTAATAAATACCCAAAACTGCTGCTTTTCTGTTCCCATTTGATACTGACGAAAGAAATGTCTGAATTTTGTGCATTTATCGCCATTGGTGGGCAATAACTGCATCACATTGAGCTATTGTGAAACCTGCATAACTAGCAATTTATATAAAACTATTAATTTCAAGTGGCATACACAGAGATTGGCTCTTGAAATAACTACAACTGCCTAATTTATGAATGTCATATATGTTTCATTTTTTATACACAGACATAGTTGAATGGCTCATAGAAAATTGTCCAAATAATTTTTGACCATCACAACCACAAGAAAATATGGCCACCATTGAAAATATGAATCGTATTTTGACCAAAACACACACAAATTTTAATGTTACTGCTCCAAAATACACAAAAATGGATAGTTGTATAATAAATTCTATGGCGAAAATTGTAAAAGTAACATGAATGTGTCAACAGCAACTACGAATGTAGCACCATGAATCTAGTATACAGTGTGTATAGGGATCGTGTGTACAAACTCAGGCAAGTGATTCACGCCCGAGTTTATACACATGTTTCTTATACACTCTGTATAATCTGATAAATAATGCAGCTTCTGCTCAGGGGCATGCATGGTGTACTGTAAGAGCTGATACTGTTCTAAAATATTGCCTTGCCTGACAATCGCAGTACGTTTATCTGTAAAATTTGAAGTAATTTAAATTCACTTTTAAGGTAATTGGTTTATTTCAAAATTTGATGAGCTAAAGGTATTTTGGGTTAATCTGAATTTTAGTAATAAAAACTATAAATAGCTGCAATTAATTAAACACTTTTAAAAGCCCTGCTTCAAAATCAATGTTTATCTTCAACCATTGAAGATTTATCTTATATAAGTTTTGTTATGGAGCAATAAATAATATCTACTGTTACCAGTAGTGCTAATTTGTAATGTTTATTTATAAAATTATTTTTATTATTATTATATATTAAAACAATAATGCCACTATCATCTGAGTCGGTGTAGTTTGCAACATACTGTCACTCCAAGTAAGCAACAGCGTATCGTTTTAGAAAAGAAAAAAATCCTGAGTCTCACCTATTGGGCCGAGTGTACAAGTGTATATTTCATGTGTCAAATAGAAAGTATCTCTATCTATGTTGGATCATGCGCTACAGGCACAAAACATTTAGGCATAACTACTCAGTTTAGAAGTAAAAAACACAGCACCAGCAGGCGTATCTAAACAAACTTGAGATACATCCATTTGTGACTGTAATACTACTCTAAATTATTATGCATATGCCGGTGTATGTGAAGATACATCATTTTGTGTTTTTACTTAGATGTACTTCTATAAAATAAACAAGTTGCTAATAATTTTTTTTGTCTAGCTTAAATGAAAAGACAACTGAAGAATGATTTCCAGAAAAGGCTCCATTAGAGAAACTAAAAATGTAAAGAGAAGTACTTATAGGAAAAACATAAGAGAAGATAGAGGAACTGAAAGTTACTGGCCAGCCCTACATCATACCAAGGACTTGGAATATAAAGCCACCAAAATTTGTAAAACTTTAACGTAAATAAGAGAACTGTATAAAAGAAAAGATGGGTAAAATTGTACTAGTGCTGAACATTGACAAAAAGGGGAACATACAGTATTTACCCGAAAATGTGATGGTTTTTACAGAATTTGCTGTAACAAAAAGTTAAGGTTGCATTATAATTGCGAACTTATGTCTACCAGATCAGAGAATATTGTTTGTAAACAAGTTAGACGCACTGATAATACTAAGTCAAATGTTGGCAAGGTCACGGTGCAAGCGAAGCAGCAGAATATGAACCAAAAGCACTAGTAATCCACTGGCTATGATGTCTAGTTATCAATTTTTGTCACGTCTGCTGACTGCCAAATGCTGCGTGCTTCTATACTTTGTTCTGTGGTGGTGTCCTTTGTTTATGCACTGTGTCTAATAAGTGCTTGTTTTTGTTTTGGAGTCACAAGTGCCATATTGCTATTGTAAAAGTGAATTCCTTGTTTAAAAATTGTGAAACGGATACAGTCGAAAAGCAAGGCACGTCACACAAAACAATGTCAAAAGGGTTGCAGTGCAGCTATGAGGCAAACTTTAAAATTATACCATTCAAACTGCTGCTCGGAAGTACGGTGTGTATGAAAGTAATGTGCATGGTTGTAAAGTAGATTTGAATTATCTAAAAAACACAAATGGCTAGCAGAAAGCATTCAGAGGGCCAAATAAAGAAAGTTTCAATGAAGTAGAGCAACGAGTTGTAATCTTCATTAAAGAAAAAAGAAATGAGGGGGCGTAGATTTCACGAGCTGTGATTAGGCTGAAAGCCTAAGAAAATTACTTACCATCAACACCACATAATACTATACAGTGTTAATTTAATGTAAATAATGGTGGGAAAACTTAAAATAGTTTATTTAAAATATTATGTTCTGACAGGATAAATTTTTGCTGTACACCAAGGTGAGTTATTAAGATTTAATATATTTAAATTTGTTTCAATGTAATATTTCACATGCCATGTAAAACCTTTTTGTAGACAGTCCAAGAGTTGGGGGTCACATTATTTTCGGGTAAATACGGTATATGCACTCCAACATCTCAATGCAAATAATGAATAATATGTATACGAATGAGTCCTTGGTTGAAAACAGAGGTAATCTGGAAACTTATAAAAATATATTCAGGTGAATTGACCTTTCCTTTCATAGGTCAAAAAAGGACCTGTGCACTTCATGCGTAACATACCACAAAAGAGATTTCACAGTTGATAAAACAAAAATATGACATCCTAGTACTGCTATGCTTAGAAGAGATTCCTGCTAAATGCAATCAGCATGTTTTGTTTTAAAGGCCACTGCCCCACGACTAAGTTGTAAGTTCTAACAATATATAAAACGTGACTGTTTCCTCCAGTATAAATCTCTTACATAAACAGCTTTGCCATATGCATTTAATACTTGTATTTCAATTGTTATTTCAAATATTAATGCAATTATTTGTGTTGTTTTACGGCATTGTTTCCGTCTCATATATTTCAATTGACACAGTTGTTCTTACATAAGTTATTACAGTACACTCCTGCTTATTCATGCTTCGCTTAACCGGTTTTTGGCTTATCCGTGCGGCGGTAAGGCAATGCTGTAAAGTGTGTTGTTTAACAAACAGCGGTACTGTATGCCTATCGTTGTGATGCATGAGCTGATATTTATCTTTTTAAATTGCCAGCCTGTCACAGAGATCTGCATGAGTCATCCATTTCCACCCGTTGAAGTGCGCATCTGATCACACTCTGACTCATCTCAGGTCGTGTCCAAAATTGTAGATTTTGTTGACATAATCACGTAACCCGACTTTGTATACAAAAATGGTGATGTATTTGGTAATTCGGTATTTCGTATTTTCTATCTAGCGGATGTTAGCAAAAATAGAAAATGAACACATGGGCGAATGTTTTCTAAAACAAATACCTGTTCATAAAATACACTAGGCATGTTTTAAAAAGCAAGTAATTGTTGTGCTTGTTCATATATATTTAACAACAACTTTTTTTGAAGCCATTATTGAATAACTTATTATTTTATTATATATTACTATATACGCAGCATTCCAGTGATGATTGTAGATATTACATCCATTTTAAGCATTAAATTTAGATAAAAATATTTTTCACTGTTAATGTAAAAATGTGTTGCCAAGTGTGTTAAACAAGTGACTGTCGACAAAGTCTGAAGTAAAACTTAGGAAATAACGAGTTTGCATTTCAGACATGGCTTCAGTTACCCCCCCCCCCCCAAACAACCCCTGGACAATTTATCAATCGCTCGGGTATGGTTGTTATTCATTGTTTGTAATGTCGTTTTCATAATGTCAACAAAGCGTAAAAGGACAGTTATCATGGAAAAGTTAGAAAAAAAATTTGAGCATAGTGTGTTATAAACAAAAACATCAATCCCGGTGCCCCCCTCCCCACCTAAAAAAAATTGAAAACTTTTTAAAAAAAGGAACTGTTTAACTATTCTTACATTTTTTTCATATCAAGTATATAAATTTTTACAAAAAACTTAACCTTTCCTAATTTTTAAACTTCTGCGTTTGTATATGCGTATGGGTGTCAGTCGGTAAAATTTAAATAAGCTCCTCGTAATGGGGATTGTACTCTATTGTTTAAATGCCAGGTTGCCTCATTTAAAATCCCATTATAGTCTTTATTGCATTGCATTCAAAACTTTCAACTAACTCTGCCATCTCAAGGACGGGTCCGTGTGCACGATGAGGAAGCGACACACATGCACGTTTGCACACACACGTGCACACACACACAAAAACTACACACTGCGCTGCCGGCTTGGCGTCATGTGCCGACTGTGTATACTCATTGCACCGTGAATTAACTATACCCGCTTATTCGTGTTTTCTCTGGCCCCGATTAACACGGTTAATTGGGAGTTTACTGTACTTATAAAAGAGTGCTTAAATATATGTTTCAGGCTCATTTTACTTATTTTAAGTTATACTGAAATGGGCATATCTAAGGAATAATGTACGTATAATTAATGTTTACAGTTACAAATAGGCATATCAGAGTTAAGTTTTTAAATGTAAAATTTGATTATGGATATAGTATATCTTGAGGTAGCATATTAAATAGATATCTTTCCTGCATATTTGACCATTTTTTCGTGTTAACAATCTTAGCTCGGAAAACCAACTGCAAATAAAGTACTGAATTTCTTTAAAACACTCTCCTGTACAATGACAAAAATGGACTTATGCCTTCATATGTTTGGAGTGACAAATGTTTATTTATGTCTGACAATTCGACTGAGCCTTGCACCATGCAACTTAACAAGTCAGGTTAACTTATTTTCAATTATATATTCATAACTAAACAGTCTGCAAGTGATTTGTTTATTTCAAGACAATTATGCAAAACATGTCCATGGCAATCACAATATCAAAGCCAGACATAAGCAAGTCGTGATTGACTTGTTTCTGGTGAGGGTGTGGTGTGGAAGGGAAACTATGAGTAGAGAAGATGGGAGAGGGAGGAAGGAGGGGGGGGGGGGGGGGGGGGGAAGGGGAGGAGAAAGTTGAAAAAAATGGGAAATACAGAGGAGAAAAGCTGCTAGTAATTTATTGGCTTAAAATGATTATTTAGTAAATACCACAATGAAACTGGATGATAACCATGTAAAATTAATCTACTTATGGGGAAAGAAAGACATGTTCAGACATCAATTTACTTGAAAAAATGATGCTCTACCGATGCCACAAGTAAGACGATGTCCAAAGTTATATCTGAGTTTCTCAGACAAGATATGGCCTGTCCTTACACGACTCATATAAGGTGATATAACATGCTATTAACAGACAATGAATAATGATTTCTACTTGGCTTTAAGGCTTGCTTCGACAACTGAGAAATAGTTGTAATTTTACATGTGATTAATATGAAACTATACAGCCAATTGTGGAGTGAAAGGTAGAGGAGGGGGTATGTATCAACCAAAGATGGGCAAATAATTTAAATCAAGTTTAAATAAAGAATGTATACAGTTAAACCTTGCTATAATGTTCCTGCATATAACACCATTATTTTGTGGTCCCACCATTTCTCCATAAGGCTTAATGGTTTCATTTCCTGCTTACAACAATGTTCATATTTGTTATTTCCTGCTTATAACACCAGTATTTGTTCAATTCCTTGCAGTATCTAAAATTAAATTTTTCTCTTAATTAAAATTTCACACATTTAACAATGCAGTAGCCTACAAACAGATACAGAAAACAGTTTATAATTGAAATATTAAGGATTTTAGAGGTAATGATCCCAAAAATTACTAAGCTAACCAAGAGTAGATGAGTGAGCAAGCATGTGCGTAGATGAGTGAGCAAGCAAGTCACTGTGCACTAATTGATGATACTGAAGTTCATGAAACTCTCAATCACTGATACTTTTGCATTAAATAGTTCAGATGAAAAAGATGTACTTGACTAACTATTTATACACAAAAATTATTATATAAGAATTTTGTTTCACTTGATTTGTCCCTGCAGGTGTATTACTGTTTTCTGTTTATAACATTTTCCTGCATATAACATTTTATTTTACTGACCCCTTGGAAAATGTTATAATAGGGTTCTACTGTACATTACACCAAATTAATACAATTCATTGTGTGGTATAATCGCAATGGAATTTCTGCTTCATTTCTTTAGTATGCAAGCCATTTGCCAAAGATTAACGGAAACACGTAAACAGCCAAACTATGTGTGATGATGCACGTGTACAAACAATAAAACAATGGCACTGGTAGTATATAACTACACCAGCAGAGGCAGCCAGGCTCAGGCAGTGGAAGACTCCAACCTTCATCTTCAACCCCTTTGCCAGCCCACACTTCACAACGAAAGGGAAATGGGGGCTCTGTACACATTCTTATTTCCCACTTCTCTTGCGATGACCTTGACACCATTATTAGCAATGCGCTGTCGCTTTCCAACTTTAAAAGGGAGTGTAGATTCCTTACTGTTAACTTCCCTTCATGCCATTTTTAAATTTATAATTAAAATTTCATTAAACAGAAAAATTTCTGAACATTTCTGGCAGTATTCCAAATACCATACATTTCCTGCATTTCCAGATCACTGGGCATCCTGAAAATGAGTACAGAAGGAAAAGTATAGAAGTTGGTAGCTAAACAATCTCGGCTCCCACAGGAACTATTCAAACCACCTACAAAAACTTCAGGCCCCAGAAACTCCTGGATTACAATAAACACAGTGACTAACGTATGAAACACAGTTCACAAGAAATAGCATTTTTGCAACTTCGCTCACATTATCTTACTACTATATGACACACTGGTGGTCCAAAACACTGACGGAAAAATTCAGAATTGTTATCTGGATCATGAAACACTTTGTTATAACTAATTACTACATTATAACTATCACAATCCACATTACCATTAAGATTACAATAAAAGGCATGTTCGATAGGCATAATTTCAAAACTTTTCTGGAAAAAACTATAGTAATTAAGAAGTTATTATAACAGAAAAACAAAATTTGTTATTAATGGATAAAAACAAAATAGTTAAGAAATGTACCTCAATTTGTGCTGTGTGAGATGCATAATATTCCAATGCCTGATTGATTCGAGGATCAATGTTGCTCTCAGAAGGTTTTAACAATGATGCTAATTCTTTGTTATGCTGAGCAAGCTGATGGCACAAAATGTATATGTTGTGTCCAACCTGAAAAACAAATCAGAAAAACATATTATATAAATTTTTATTACCACAATGATATACTGAAAGAGATAAAACAACTATGTAAATAAATGAGATACAGAAAAAACACCACATGAAAATTATTTGTAAATGATGTGAATGGGAACAGAGAAACTGAAAATGTTCAAATAATTGACTAGGTCTCTGTATATTAAAAATTTATTATTAAAAAAAGAAACACAGCAGCTGAAAATTACTTGGCACAAGTTATTTAAATCAGCTCTCTCAGTTACAAGTTTGTTAATTTTAAAACAATCAATTAAAATATATGTGTCTGTTTTTATTGACCAATGCTTACTGAATAACATCTGTGATAAAGATATTTTAAGGTCTGAGGTACTCAGTGTGGAGCTATTTACAAATTACCATTTCTAAAATAAGTATCCAATATTTGTAAATGTTTCATGCTATAACTACGCAACCAGAAAATTATATTTGATAATAGGATTACATAATAATCAAAACACTAGAAAAGGAGTAATACAGTAAAACCTAGCACTACTACAAACAAATAAATTTTGATTAAAACTTAAAAAATAATTACAATTTAGAGGATTTATTTTCTCTATTCATTAATAATTATGGTAGTAAAAAAATACATTGAGAAATCTTTGAACTTATGATTTCACATTTCTTAAAACTATAAGCCAATATACATTTAAAAAAATACATCACACTAACTCAAACTCTATATTTTATAGTATTTTCCGATTCTGGTAAAAAAATGAATTCCCCAAAATTAAAGGAAATTTTAAAACAATATACACCTAACAGTTCACATTTCGAACTTTCCTAACCTTTCAACATGTAAACCAAAAATAAAAATAACAAGTATTATTTTTTTATCTAAGTTGGGCATTTCAAAAATAAAGTTTCCAGTTTCCCTGTCATTTTAACTGCATGCAGGCACTTTTCCTACTCTGGGACAAAGTTATCTGAAACTAAAAAATATGTGCAACAGCTTACAGTCCATTCAAGATTATTTCAGACTTTTCTGAACTCCTGCTAAATTTATACCTTTGCTTACCAATTACCTATCCTTCCACTACAAGTAAACATAATTATTGCCATGTGGCGTCAACATTTTAATATTCAAATGCACTGTTTATGGTTTACAGCTGCTCAAAGAATTCTGTCATATTTCAGAACCCATTACATACAAATACTACCATTTAGGCCTATAACTAACCATATTCAGGTTAGCTTTATGATATTTTTACAATTTAGGTATTGACGATATTTCTTACGGTTATTATTTTTAATTGTTAACATATTTGTTATACACCATATAGCACATCACGTATAATACAAGTTAATATTTTGCCGCGACTGGGCTAACACTGTTAAAACTGTGGAGAAAGAACTGTAGTATTTAACCTCTTGTTATTGATGTGTTTTTGGGTTATTTCGTTAAAAGGATGGCCTTAGTAGGTATAATATTAAAACAAAGGAGCAACCAATCCAACGAAAAAGAAAGTAAATTCAAATATGCAACTAATGTTACTTTTTATATGTAGCAGCGACAAACTTAAAGATAGTGGTGAACATGCACACAAATAGATCTACCGTAAATTTGATTCAGCTCATATTTATTTGCACAGATACTTAGTTTTTAGGAGGTTTATTTAAATTTCTGACTGGGTTTAGTTATTTTTTGGGATTGTGGCAAACATTCAGATCACAAAAATTTTAGCACATTAATCAATTGTGTTTCAAACACCTAGAGCAAAGCTCCGTGTGATAAATAAACAGACGTGTAATTAACTTTGTCATAAAAACAGTTCACTGCTCAGGAAAGAAAAAAAGGAAAAAAACCTACACACCGTATTTTGCCCTGATGGTTTTAAATGTAACAAAATATGTTTCCATTAGAGCTATCTAAAAATTTAAATAGTATTTCCATACACAACGTTTAATTTATAAATATCATAACAAACAACTTGGTTAAAACAATATTTTAACTGCAAACTATTCCTTACAAGCCGCTGCCAAAACATCATTGCTCTTACTGTTTTTAATTTGTATTGATTAATAAATAAAAATTACATGTTATAGAAAATACTAAGGTAAAGTTTAGTTTATTGAAAAAAAAAAAAAAAAAAAAAAAAAAAAAAAAAAAAAAAAAAAAAAAAAAAAAAAAAAAAAAAAAAAAAAAATTAAAGTTGACACATGCCACACTGCTGCGCAGCGCGACTGCGCACATTACTGGTCGACTTCGCCCCATCAGCGAGCACTGAGAGCCTTGGGGCAAGTCTAAAGCGGCATACAGTTATTCTAGTGGCTGCAGGGTTGATTCTATGAGTTGGATAACTACAGACACAGAAAATAATTAACGCATTTAATTATGAAAATTGTACTGCCCACCCAGAATCGGACATGGGGTCACCACCCCCTCGACCAAAAATTGTTTTACCCAACGAGCCACGGCCTAGCTGACACCGATAAGTTAGTTGAAAGCGTCCCCACAGGATCGCAACACCCCTGCACCCAGTGCCATCACAGCCGCCAAGCCTCGAGAAGAGGTGGTAAATTTGTCATCAGCCTCCACCCAGGGTGATAAGCAAAGCGTGGCGCTGCCCGCTACCCTGAGATAATCTACCCCAGTGGTACAAGGCTAGTAACCCCCGCACCCCTGTAAGAGTAACGAAGCTAACATTTTGACTATATAAGAAATCCTGAAAATACTCTTACCACAGTTTGTCGGCCCATCCACTGCAGATGTTGGAGGGCTCTCCTGGGTCTGGAAAAGCTCTCCACCTCACCCAGCCTGAAGAACGCCAGAATTTCTCTACCAGCAGCCTGCGAAGGCTCATCCACCAGCTTGCAAATGCTCTCCAGCACCTCCAGCTCCGGTAACTTATAAAGACTCGCCAGAGGTATTTTCATAGTTCACAACCCTGCACCCCTTACCACAGTCATTCCTTGACTCCCGTGGTAGCAGGCCATTGTGATGTCCCCTCTGGACAACCACCCCTCTGATAACTCACTGTTAATTGCAACATTTAGTACTCGTGGAGTTTGCTTGCTTGGAGAGTATTCATCCAGGTCGCCTTCACCAAGTGTAAAATTAAATAATTAATAATTATTATTGGTTTTAGATTATAAAAGAACCGGATCCCCAGTGTTTTCTCAAGCATCAATAAATCGCTACAACAAACTATAACCTTGGTGAGGTAGTCATTTACGCATCCTTAATAATTATAATTTTAATTAATTTCATATAGGGCTAATCAGCAAACCTAACCTTTTACTACGGAATAAGTTTAAATGGGCCGAACCCCCCAGGAGCACAGCGCCTGCAAAGGCTATAGTCTTAAAAGACATACTGGGATTCCAAGGAGTGTCCGGTATGCGTGCGCTTGCCTGCAACACCATTCTGACACTAGCCTGTAATTTCTTTCTGTCAATACCTCGGGAGTGACTGAATAAGATACTCCCACGAGGACTGCACTATGGCAGCTAGGGGGAGGAGTGAGACCAAAAAGTAAATTAATACAAAGAGCCTCGGTTAGAGAGAAAGAAACCTTGCAATATAACATTAGTTTGGTAAAATTAATTTTCATAAATTTAGATGACTAGAAAGGGAGGAGGATTGCTTAGCAGAAATCGTCACTGAGCTCGACAGGCCCTACAGAGGGACCTATCTCAGTCTGGTGGTGCACCACCAGTCGACTCCACTCACGACACTGTACCCCTGTCCCCCTTACCAGCAATCACTGCTCCCACACAACATCTGATTACACCCTATATAGCTTGCAAACACAAAACTGAACTAGATTCTGAAGTAGGCATCTGTTGGCCACGGCCAAGCTACGAATACATTAGCATTTTCAGCCCGTCTAATCCCGCACCAATTGCGAAAACACCTGCCCCATCCCAAGTTAGCGACCCTGCACCACCAAAGACGTGTACGATCCGAACGGCAGCCGGGAAGGTAATTAAACTCGCCATATCTCCCAAAAACACACCAAAATTCTGGATAGCTTCTCATCAGCATAACACTGTTTCTTATCATAAGCCTACGAAGCCAGCCCCTTTCAGACGTCCTGGAAATGAATACGACCCCGAGTAGGAACTATCCGGGGAAAGTCAGACTCATTCCCATTCCATTATCATATACAACCCCACTTGCTGTATTTCATTCATTTGGACAGCTGGCATCCTGTATTTTGGCAACCTTCATGGTGAGCAGGGTCATGCTCCCTGGGAGGGAGTCATTTTTAACCAAGCTCATCCTGAGGTTTGAGTTCCCTCCCTTCAAATACAACCCTTCCACTAGGCGGTATCCCGTGACGACCCCAACGTGTGACCAACCCCGACCCGCAAGACAAAGGAACACATGTTAGAAACATATAAGCCGCTGAAGGGCCCCCTTATAACCACCCGGAGGGAAATCAGCACTCCAAATGATCCACGCCAACAATAGGTGCACCTCCAGTAAGGCGCCCTCGTAACAAGGTGAGACACTCAGTGCCAGTAGGGAGTACCAAGGGCGGATGAAAGTTAATCAGTGTTATATATTTGTGGTATACAAGTTATTCAAAAACAGGTTAACATATTACTCCTACGGTGATTTTTCAAAGATTTGTTTCAAAACATCAGAATAAACCATGAATTGACTATATCTGCCTTGCCTGTGGCATTCTCTACTTGACCCTCCTTTCTTTTCCCATGACCATGATGAGTGACCATGATGAGTGAAATATATATAATCTGGTCACATGTAAACAAGAAACTTCTCTGAACTGCTGGTGTTAGTAATACAGTTATAGCTATAACACGAGTAAAGTGTACATGGTTGTAATCAGCAATCATGTACTTTTTTAAATTAGGATTGACGTGTGTCGCTTGAACTGTCTGTGTGCAAGTGGCTTTTGGGACTGGATTAGGTCAGTCACGCATATACTACAAAACTTAGTTTGGTCTCTTACTAGTTACCAACGTTGACCATGTGGGGTGTCGACTAGGCACAAAGTCTGGTACTGTTGGGGTCTGGTGACATGTCGGACAGGAACATTGGCCCTCTGGGGCAACGTCGACTTACCAGAGTTTCTACAGGCTTGGCTTCGGTGAGGCAGTAGCAGCGCTGCAGGATGGTCAGGTGTGCTCCGTTGTCTTCCTGGCCTTGGTAGGTGTAGAGCTGCTGTAGTGTTCTGTCAGATGTCTGCGATTCCATTGTGTTCCTTTCTAGCTTACGAAGTGCGGAATGGTGTGCCAAAGTCTGGTGACGCTCCCAGTAACCAGGGCCTGGACCACTGGATGATCCCCGTTGGCTGTCCTAGTTGAGGCGGAGTAGAATACAAGACTTCTGACGGGAGAAGCCGGTCTCCCCGGGTGTCGAGTGGCTTGGGCCTGCCCGTGTGGGGTCTCGATTCCCGGAGCGATGAGACTGGCTGCACATACCTGCTTAGCAATACTAAATTCAGTCTTCTTCACCACTCTCTGAGCTCTGTGCCTGACATTGACTGGCATAGACATACAATACACTCAATACCCTCAGAAACTGCAAGCAATTGCAATTGACGAAGTCCTGACTAGGCGTGTATGCCGACAATGGCTGATGGTGGGTTCCCTGGCTCCATACAGTGCAAGCACCTGGAGGTGTGGTTCGTAGACCATCTTCCTGCCACTGCCGGGTGTGGTCCACAAAGGTAGGGCCTCCAATCCCAAGCAAATACCCTTGCCAGCACTTTAGCTAGGGGCTCCGGTCAGTGATACAACTTGAGGTGGCTGTCCTGCCTCGGTGGGGTGTGTACCTAGTGGTAGAGGCTCTACTGTTCTATACACCGGGGTATATAGAATGGGTGGCCGTCGAAAGATGAGGTGTACGTGATGACAGGCAGGCCCCTGAAGAGGGTATGACATCCTACTCTAGGTTCGTAGTAATTCAGCCCGGTCCCTTGCTTGCCCCTTCTGAGGTCTATGCTTCATGACAGATAGGTTCTACTCCTAGGACAGAGAACTCGCAGAAATGATAAAGAATTAGTATTTAATGAAACAATAAATACTAGGTGACTCGTACAAACCAGGCAGGTTCGTGCGGCGGAAGTCGTAGCTACGCAAATAATGGGTGGAGGTGACCCGCTCCTAAGACTACTTAAGATTTAAGTGAAAAGAAAAACTATAACTTAAGCAACTATACCTATAGGGGTTGCCTAGAAGAGGCACTATCACTACCAGCAAGTAGTGGTGGTTGTCGACCCAGGAAGATCTGCAATAGAAGTGTTAACTATCTGGTTGATGTCTTCTACGGACGATGGCTTCTGGTGGTAACGAATACCAAAATTTGTTGAAGCCTCTGGAAGGTGGTGGCGGCAACCACTGGAGAGGACAGTGAGGGCCTACATCGGTAGAGAATCCCAACATATGAATTGGTGAGGCGAGCTACTGGAGATGATAACTCCCGACCTCGGCCTTATATCTGGCTCATGGACAGGTGCGTGCCGGATCGGGGTGGGAGGCGTGACGTGCCCATGTGACATCTGTCTGGAGCGAGTGGAGTGGGAGAACTACGCTCATATGCTCGATATATGGCCTTGGGCGCTCGGTGGCTCTCGGCCATCTTTGGCAGTGTGGCATTACTCAGTCTGCCGGATGCTTCGGGGATGCTGACGTGTCATGCTATTGCTTTGAATACCTTTCGTTTTACATGCAGGAGTAGTCTGTTTGAGATGAAACTAATATCTGTGAACTCATAAAACTCAGTGCTTGGTTTGACCCATCCTCAGGTTTTAAGACTCCTTAGTAGAGAAAGAAGGGCAGGTCAGGAATAGTCCGGGAACCAAGTATCTTCCATGTCCCTTCCCAGGAACATATCCTATTAGATGTCTTGGAGTCGTTCCCTTAGGTTGTTGAAGCACATATGGATGAGTCATAGTCATATTTGGTATATTGGTATAAGTGGCATGCGTCAATTTGCCCCCTCCCCCTCTGCTGGGACGGAGGCTCATCCGTCGTCGGTAAAGGTGAAGAAAGGGACAGCAGAGCTAATCTCCCCTCTATGGAAGGTGTAAAAGGTCTAAACATGTGGGAGCCACATGAGGAGAATGGAAATGAGGATGTGGCACTGGGTTACTAAAGAGGTTATGAAGCCAACTGTTACATGCCAGTCCAACTACTTCATGGGTGGAATGGACATGACTGACCACTATGTAGTGAACTACAAGTTTATACGTAAGTCTGTCAAGTAGTGGAGGAAGATCTTCTAGATGTCTGAGGTTGCTATTGTAAACAGTTTTCTGCTCTACAATATGCACATTCAAAATCAAGGCAGATCTACAATCCACAGAAGAAGTACAGAGAGACACTAATAACTGAGCTTGTAGGAAATGTGAGGAACCAAGAGAGCAGGAAGAGAGGGCGTATCTTCATTTGATAAAGAAGAGTGACTCAATGGCTATCCACATTTCATTACAGCCCAGCCCAACAAGAGTACAAAAAAGACTGTGCTGTCTGCAGAAACAGAAAAGTTCCTAGGAGAACGAAAGAAACACTTTACTTTTGTAAAATGTGTTCTGGTCTGACTGGACTTCACCCTGGAGATTGTTTTGAACATCACGCATTGAGGTAGTTTTAGAAAAAATTTCAGTTAATGTTGTTGATTTTGTTGGTTCTGGATGAGTACGCATTAACATTTTGAGTAAACTTTTTGGCAAGATGCAAAAGCAGAACCTAATTAGATCAGTTATAAGTAATAAAATTAAATGCTTCACTACATCTAGCAAACCCCTGCCAATCTTGTCTTCTGCTACTTTTCAGATAGAAATTTCCAACTTTTCTCAGATTTTCCCATTTTGCATCCATAAGGAATCAGGCTTATAAGTAATTCCTGGTACAGTAAGCACTTTTTAATGCCCTGCAGAACTTTTCTTTTCATTAGATTTCTATCTTCCTGTCACTTTTTAGCGTAAACATTGTCATCAGACTAATTAACACAGTGTATATATTTCACAAAAGTTAATGTCTGGAGCTGCAATAAAATCTATTTATTAGTGTTTGATGCCTGTTGAAAAGGCGTTAAAAATTGCTCACTTTACCATGAACAGCCTATAGATGTTATTTTGGGTTTTGAATTCATGAAACAGGCAGGTCTTGTCATTGACATACAGAAAAAAAATTTTTTTTGTCTATGCCATGATGGCATAGACAACCACACTTCCGGCAATTAATGGACTTTGAATGGGGTTGTATTGTGGACCTAAGGGAGGCTGGATGGTCCTTCCGACGAATTGCCCACACCATATGATGTGAAGTGTCTGCTGTACATCATTGGTGGTGCCGGTGGTCCAACGATGGTGCGCATGCTCGTCAACCTGGTTCCGGATGGCAACAGCATACTTAATTCCTGCCTGGACCGCCATATTAGATGAGCAGCCATGCTGATTGCACAGTGACCACCACAGAGATTAGGGCTGCTGTTGCACCCAGGGTGTCAGCTAGGACCATCACCAACCATTTGCAGGACGCTGGGCTACGATCAACAGTGCAGCTCGCCAGACATCCTCTCACACCTTATCACCGTGCAGCCCACCTCGGATGGTGTCACGAATGACGTAACTGGAGGAATGAATGGTGCACAGTTGTGTGTAGTAATGAGAACAGATTCTGCCTTGGTGCCAGTGACGGTCATTTATGAGTGCGGCGTTGACCAGGAGAGCAGCAACAACCAGAGTGTATACAGCAGCGACATAAAGGACCAACTTCTAGCATCATGGTCTGGGTGGCAATAGCCTACAATGACTGTACGCCTCTGGTGTTTGTTGAGGGGAATCTAAACAGCAAATGCTACATCCAGAACATCATCCAACCCATTTTGTTGCTGTTACTACAATGCCAAGGAGATGTCCTCTTCCGGCAGGACAATGCCCATGGACACACGTCTCGTGTTACTCAACACACTCTCAAAGATGTTCATCAACTCCCCTGGACAGCACGATCACACAACCTGTCCTCCATTAAACATGTGTGGTACATGATGGGATGGGATTTGGTGCAGTCTGCAATAGTGGCGACAAACCTCCACCAATTATAACAACAGGTAGAATAAGCATGGAACAATATTCTCAAACATGACATCTGACACCTTTATGATTGTCTCTGTGCACGACGGCAGGGGTTGCATCGTCGTTAAAGAAGGCTAAACAAGATACTGATGTTGTTGTTGTTCAAAAGACTCTGTAGGCTCTATCTCTAGGTGTACGACTTTGTGATTGTTATCATATACAGTGTACAATCTTTATAATTATTCAATAAAATCTTTATTATGTGGGACCATTGCATTTTTGGTACCTAAGTCTAATGGCAATCAATGGATGGTTATATATTACCAAAAAAATTAATAAAAAAATGAAATGGATTTATTTCCCTTTGAATTGAATCTGCATTTCATAGGTTCAGTAAGGCCCATTGGTTTACCACCATTAATCTAAATTCCATGTACCATCGAATTCCACTGTCTGAAGAGTCTAAAGAGTTTCTATGGCCCTTGAAACATGTACCAATTCACCTGACTTTGATCTGGCCACTATGGCACAAGTACTTATCCATCTCCTGGATATGATCTTTCACAAGATAAAATTATTATTTGTGTATAATTACCTTGATGACCATGTGGTATACTCAGAAAGTTTTGAGCAACATACAGATCATCTAAAGAAAGTTTTGTCCTTACTTGAGAACACCAGTTGCAGTCTATAACATAAAGGTAAAATTTGCTGTAAAATAAATCTGCATTTGGGACATAAGATTTTCTCAAGTGGTATTTCTATTGAATCAGAGCATATGCAATCAATCAATAATTTCCTTCCTCCTTATGAGCCCAAACATAGGTATACCTGGCTTTATTGGCATGGTCCAATTTTTGGCAAATTCATTCCAAGTTTAGCTAAAAAGGCAGCCCTTTGAATATGCTATGCAAAAAGGCAGTTGAGTTTAATTTGGGAAAATAACAACAGGCCTCTGAAACACTTAAAGCAGACATTATGAATCTACTTGCACTTCATATGGCAGATTTTCAAACACATTTTAGAGACTGACGCATCACATTTGGCTCTAGGTGTTGTGCTTTCTCAAGAAGTGGATGGTTTTCAACAATCCATAGCTTTTGCATCTCAGACCCTTACTCTACAAGACAATAAATCCTATACTATTTGTAAATTGGAATGTGTAGTTTTTTTTGTATTAAAAAGTTTCAATAGTATCTTGAAAATGTAGACGTTATACTGGAAACTGCTAATCAGGCATCATCCTGGATTTTGGCATAACCTCGTCAATTGGGTGAGATAAGATGTTGGGTAATCAAGAGCTCCTCATCATTGAATTTCAAGTTACAGCACATAAGAGTAACACAAAATGTAGTCGCTGATGCATTCTCTATAATATTTGAAAATTTAAATGGAAGTCAGGCCACCAAAGTTAATGCTTGTTGTAATGTATTCCTGAACACACCAACGTGAAGATAATGAGTTGAAACAAAAACTTGAAATTTGAGTTCTGGAATTTAGCAGATACCCTATTCTTTACTTAAGGATGTCCTACATTATAAAACAATATGTGGAAATCAGAAAAGAATAGTGTTAGCTAAACAATGAAGACCTATGATTTTTGAGTATTTTTATTTATCCCCAATTGATTCTTACTCAGGTATACGTAATACCATAGAATAGCTAAGAGTACATTTAACCTGAAGGGTATGGATAGCAAAATTATTGAGCATGTTGGATAATGTCAGTTTTGTGCCCTTAGCACGACAACTGAAAGCAAAACAAAAAAATAGGATGTCTTGCATCTGAAATTGCTGAAAAATGTATGCAAAAGTTGTTAATTGATTTCACTGACCCTTTGCCAAAAAGCAAGGCAGGGCATAATATGCTGTTAGTTATTTTTTTAATTTATCTGGCTGATACCACTGAAAAAGGCAGAAACTGTTTCTACCATTCAAGCTCTTCAAACTCACATTTTTCCAAATTTTGGTGTACCCTCAACTATTGTTTCCGACAATGGATCTCAGTTTACTTCTAAACTGTTCAAAAATATATATTTTGTCGATTGTATTTGGCACACCATCTTCTTTCCTTACCATCCTCCACCTTCGCATGCCAAACAATTCCACAGGAACCTTCACTCCACTTTAATAGTGCTTCATGCGAAGGAACACAGTGGTTGGCTGTATGAACAACACATGCAACATACATGGGATATTTGAACAGGTGCACACAAATTTATACAATAACACCAGTCCATCAATGGAATGGACCTATAAGTAGTACCTGTCAATAGTGTATAGCAGGGTTGCCGTTTTCGCGGATTTTATCAGTTTTCATGGATATTTTCATGCTAAAACGGATCTATGGATAAACCCTCGAAACAGCAGATAATTCAATCACCAAACACTCAATCATAAATATTTACTTTGCATACTGGTGCTAAGTCTTCAGATACGGTAAATAATAGTTTACAATCAATTGTGTTTTGATAATCGATTACATATCGACAATAGATTCTGTGTCGACAATCAATTGTACTGTAAATATGGCAAAGCCGCTCTTCTGTAGTGATTAGTTTTGTGCTGAGACACCGAAAATAACTACTATTTTTTTAATTGCGAACGGGCAATGAAGGTCTCTACATTTTTGACATCAAGAATAACATAATGATGTGCAAATTCTGTAACATGCATGCCGACTGCATTGTGAAAAAGTACTTGGCTTTTCAGTTTTGAGGTTAGGTGAAAACAATGAAGTGAAATGTGTTTATGCTTTGTAAAACTGCTCATCCCACCATTTTATTTAACCCCATCCACAATAAAGCAACACAAATATAATTTTCGTATCAAAATTTAAATTTGTTGGTTTCAGGAAACATGCCCAGTGTTGATTTTATTGAATGATTCTACAAATAAATTATTTAATGCTCATGATGAAAGAACATGATTTTAGTGACAAACTTGCAAGGATTACCATTGAAAAACAAGTGTTCCTGAGGTTGCGAATTAAAAAAAAAAAAAAAAAGAAAAAAGAAAGTTTGCGTGTTTCGTAAATAATATTTGTAAACCGTTACAATAATGATTGAAATGCACGTGGCTTGAAAATGTTGCACTTTCAGCCCTTACGTAGTGTGTGAATAATATTTGTTTGTCAATATAGTAATTCGAGTATAGGGTTACCTTCTGCCAAACTGTGTGTGTGTGTTGCTGCATCTGTACGAATACAAACAGTGATGTATATATTGCAGTTTGTTTTTTCATTGAAGTTTTAATTTTAGAAGTTACAATAATTTAAATGTTATTTCCATATGAGCAATATTTTCCACTGCTCCATCAAAACAATATGCAACTCAAAAAGGCAACACACTCGTAAGAACCTCAAAATAATGCTGTCTCATGAAAGATGTTAATCTATAGCCCCCCCGCCCCCTCACTGTTTCCTTTTTTCTATCAAAATAAAATAAACAGAACCCCAACAAATTAAAAAAATAAAACAGGTTGGAATGCTTACCTAACTATAATATCGTACATTAATTACTGGATGGAAGTTAGCTTACATCAGACTTTCAGTGCCTGCCATGACAGGGAACACAAGGAGAAAGGAAAATGCAAATGTGCATTGGACTCAAAATTTTTAATTTTTGACACAGAAATTTGGTTTCTTTTTTAATATGAATGCAAAGAAATTCATTATCGAATTTATTTTTTCTCAAGTTACAGAAATTTAACATCCCTTCCATTTAAACACCAAAATTAATACCGCTTTCATTTAAAAATAGGTACTGAAATTTAACACCGTTTTAATTTTCAAATACACAAATTTAACACCGCTTTCATCTTTTAACACCAATTTTCACTATTTTTTGCATCAAAATCAGGCATTCTATTTTACCATTTCCTGGGGTC
Source organism: Dryococelus australis (assembly GCA_029891345.1). Classification (NCBI taxonomy): domain Eukaryota; kingdom Metazoa; phylum Arthropoda; class Insecta; order Phasmatodea; family Phasmatidae; genus Dryococelus; species Dryococelus australis. Next base: position 282,008,052 of record CM057009.1, on the reverse strand, counting down.
CCTATCTATGACTTTTTTACTGGTTGTTATTTTTACAAAGTTTTTGTTTGCTAAAATTTTTGGTTGAATCTATTTTTTCTTTTGAAATTGTAATTGCACCATGCTCTGGTGCTGGGAGGGCAGCCTCCCAATGGCCTTGCACCTTAGCCTTTGGGATGGTCTCCCTAATCTTCAAAGATTCGTGATGAATGGAATAGGACAGCCTCCCTTAGGCATTGCCTTTGAGAAGCTGTCTTTTAGGTTGGTACACAGCTAAGCTGTAGGGACGACCAATTGTTTAATTGGGGGGAATATAAAAATTGTAATAATTGACTAAAGTAATGGACAGAAAATGCAAGGCGTCTCCAGATCGATCGCTCTATAAAGAGCGCTATAAAATAGAATGGGAACATGGATTGAAATGGTTGAAGCCCGGAAAAACTGACTTTACAGCGGTATGTATATTGTGTCAGTCTGACATTAATGTTCAGAAGGGTGGCCCGAAAGACCTTAGGCATCACGAAAGCACACAGGTGCATCAAAAATATCAAAGGGCTACTGAACAAAGTACTTCCCTAACAACTTTCATCAGTAAGCCAGACAACACAATGGTTGATACGGAACTTATGTGGGCAAACTTCGTTTGTGAAAGCAATTTGCCTGTTAAACTTAGCGACAATTTCACCAAACTTGTACTGCAGATGTTCCCGGATAGTGAAATTGCAAAGAAATTTTACTGTTCGGGTACAAAAACGAGCCAGATCATTTTAGAGGCTCTTGGTTCCTCTATTGAGGAACACATAATTAGCGTTATGAAAAAAATAATTTTTCTCTCTGTTGATTGACGAGTCATCAACAGATATAACAATAACGAGGCAAGTTATAATGCCTAGAGTTTTTGTTACAGACAAAGTAGAAAAGCACCTGTATAAAGTGATTTTTTTACTATTAAACAATGTATTATTTTAACGTAAGTCGATGCAAGAAGAAGAAGAAGCAGAAAGAGCTATATTTTCAAAATAACATCCTTAATAATTTTCCGTATTTACTTACCTGTAAAACTTTTGTTGACATGAATGAAAATACACAATTTTGGGATTACACAATTTTACAGGATTTTATAACCATTCTTGGTGGTATCCCTGGTGTATGTATATATCTGTGTGTGTGTTTTGAAGTATGTTATGTTTCCAGTTAAATTAACCATAACACTGTGTACAAAGAACCTGTTCTCAGTTATTTGGCGATTTGAAATTAAGTATATAAGGGTAAGTAATTTTTTATACAAATTCTATTTTTTTTTATCTTTTTTTAACATATAGGATTTTTTCTTTCAAAACAAGGATTTTACAGGATATTTTACTATGAAAACAGGGATATTGTTTTGAAAGTGGTGGCAGCCCTGGTGTACAGTAATCCCTCGCCAACCGTGGATGATTCATTTTTTAAAAACACAGCAGTTGAAAAAACCACGGTACAAGAATACATGGTTTTATGGGGAAAAGGGGGATAGGATAAGTCGGCAGACTACTTAGCATTTCATTACTAGAAAATAAAATGTATTATGCACAAAACAGTAACTAACACACTTCTGGGGATGCCGTAAGTTTGAAGCAAAACACAGCACTTTATTTATCGATAATAGATATGGAGATACATAGTCAAAGTTAAATCTCTCCTATGCTGGGGCTAGCAGCAAAAACATTGCAGTGTGCATGCAGCTGGGCAAGTGCCTAGATCCTCTACAGTGTGGCGGATTGCTGCTGTTGATCGGGTCTAGATCCTTGAGGCTGTGCAGCGGTCGGTCGCTACAAGGTTACTCTGGCGGGCGGCCACCGCCCGCTACTGCTGTCATTACAGGGCCTGTTCACTTAGTAACAGCGGCCCGGTGTTGGGAAAACATACTGATAGATGTGATTCACGTAATGTGTTGAATTTCTAAGAAATTTAGGTGGTGTGTTAGTCTCTGCACTGGCACGATGAGGACCGGCAATGTTTATGGGAATACAAAAATTTAGTCCGGCTTACTTCAAATATTAACTATCCCAAATTTTTCATCAAAACTTCTGATGTGGCCTATACAAACACACGGCCTTACTCACCAAAATATTGTAATATAAGAACACATTTTATTTGCACACAATTATCTTTGTTCACTTTACAGATAAAATTGACTTCAGAAAAAAAAAATTCTCACCATAAAAAATTAGCACCTTATATAGGCTTGGGTGCACATAAACTTAAGTAAAAAAAAATATATTAAAAAAAAGACATTGAATTCAATTTAAAGTTATCATACATACACTGATTACGACACTTTCAAGAGGCAAAAATTATGGAAAAAAATATGTTCTTTGTAATGTTTTAACCAGCTTCACTGCTTCGAGTTTTTGAGAGGAATGACACGAACGGAAGGTTACTTCTCAAAAAAACTTGTGATTGTTCTCGGGCTCATATTTTGCTGCAAATCCTTGTACACCTCTCTGTACGACCATGTTAACTCTTCCAAACTTCCCTTGAAGTTGCGGCTACGTTCAACAGGATCAATTTCTGCAACAAAGTCTGAAAGCTGCGAAACCAGGAGTATTGCTTTGTTAATGTTTTGTAAAGTTAACACGGGCTTTGTGAACTCTGTTTCACCTGTGTTCTCATTTTGCGACGCTTCTACCAGTTTTTGAAGGTCTTCCTCACTTAGCTCAGCACTATGACATTCTATAAGATCTTGGACTTTGTGCGGTTTGCATGTCTTCAAGACCTTCACCTTTCAACTGCTGTGCAATATCAACATATCAACAATGCACATTATCTCAATATCAATAGCTGGGAATCTTTGAAAATATTGCACTGCCTCTTGCCAAAGCTTATGCCAGCATGCAATCAGAGTAGACTCCTTCAACTCGTCCAACGACTCCTTTATGACAGTGATACACTGAGCTATGTCGTAGTTTTTCCAGAACTGAAGAACAGTAAGTGTCGGATCCTTGGTCATCATGTCCATAATGCGGGAATAGGAGCGCATAGTGTAATGGCACTTGAATGCTGCTATTACGCCTTGGTCTAGAGACTGGATGAGCGATGTTGTGTTTGGAGGGAGAAATACAACCTCAACATTTGGATTGGCGAACTTCAGTGTATCGGGGTGGCTTGGTGCGTTATCCAGAATGAGAAGCACTTTGAAAGACATATTTCGTTCTGTAAGATACTTTTCCACTACTTTCACGAAATAGTTTTTGAACCAGTCCCATGAATATTTCGGTAGTGATCCATGCTTTCTGATTTGATCGCCAGAAAACAGGTAACTGTTCCTTAGATTTTCCAACAAGAGCCCGAGGATTTGATGAATGCTACAGCAAAGTAGGCTTGATCATGCATGTCCCTGCGGCGTTCACACACAAAAGTACTGTTAAACAGTCTTTTGCTGCCTTAAAACCAGATGCTGTTCTTTCTGCCTTTGATATAAATGTGCGGTTCGGCATTCACTTCCAATATAAACCTGTTTTGTCGGCGTTAAAGACTTGTTCTGACAGGTAGCCTTTGTCTTCAATGATGGCATTAAGTTTCTGTGGATAGCGTGTGGCCGCTGTGTGATCTGCCGAAGCTGCTTCACCAACAAACTTCAAGCTGTGAAGGTTGTGTCTCGTTTAATTTCTTGAACCACCCCTTACTGGCAGAGAATTTCAGTTCTATTTCACTAGCACTTCCTTCCCCTGAACTTGTTACTAGGTGAGAGTAGAGGTGCATAGCTTTCTCACAAATTATCGCACTACTTAATGACATATGTTTTTGTGTATGATCTTCCATCCACACAATAAGGACCTTTTTCCATTTTTTCCACATTGCTGTCACGAGGAAAGAAAGTCACTTTCACACTTGACTATGTTGCTAATGCAAAACTCTTCCTTATCACATCATCATTCTTTTTTTTTGTCCTCACACTAGACTCAATTATCCCTATATGTCTTGCTACATAAGCATAAGTTTCACCACTCGTACGTCGGTTCAAAATATCTTCTTTCTCTGACAGTGCGTCAAAATATTTCTAGCTCATTTGGCTTTTTTATCAATGTCACTACTTCCGGCATGTTTAGGCAGCATTTTCACTCGCCCGGATGACTGCCATGAACAGACTGTCATGTCTGTAATGTGCCGCTGATTTTACAGCAAAAGAGGAGGGATGACGGAAGTAAAAAACAACAGGGAAGGTAAGGCCGAGGCGGCAGTAGTGATTAGGACAAAGAATTCTCACTGACCCGGCCTGCAACTCCCCCACCCTAAAACACCCCAGTCCCCTTCTGGCATGAAGTAATTTATTGCTTCATGCTGCTTGGGACAACAAATGTCAAAGTCTATGATGGCAGCTTGAGAAATGCGTAACCACTAACATAGTAACGGCTAGTTTTCCGTAGACTGAAAACCGTGGTTAAGAGAAACATGTAACGCGGTTGGAGAAAAGGTCTACAAAAACAAATCCGTGCATAACTGAAACTGTGTTTCAAGATATCACAGTTGGTGAGGGATTATTGTACACACGCTATGTCAATAACACACGTAGCAAATTCAGACAACAGTAATTGTATTAGACATGTTTATATCAATATCTCCTTTCACTAGCTTTATGGACCAAACATTCCTAATCTATAAATGTTCCTTGGTGCAGCCCCTATTCCCAGTTCCAATTTTGGACACTTTTACTGAAACATCCTGTAGATACTCTAGTCTCAACCAGATGCATCTTTTGACCCCTGTCATTGCTGCATTATCCTAAATCTGGAGTGTATATTATAAGTGCTCATATTCCTCAGATGAAAAGGTTTAATTATGTTTGACCCCTTTCATTCCGTTGATGGTAACTTGATCATGGTCCTGAGTGCTTCTGGAGCTTTTTGCGATTTTAGATATCTCACTAATATTTATGAAAGAAAAAACCATGGTATTAGTTTTTAAGTTTAGGCATTGCCTGGGCTTAATATATATTCACATATATAAGTGCTTGTACAGGTGTTTTGTATAATTAAATTTCTGATTTTAGTGTAATTTTTGATTTTGTAGATGTTAGTAATGTGTTTGCTAAACAAAGTTAAACAGGCTGTTCAGAAACTCACCCAAAATATTTTGGGAGGTGATTTCTCATGGAAAATGACAGACACATACAAAACTTATAGCATAGCTCAATTCCCAAGCGTGTATACACCCTTGAAAATTGAGTTAAGAAAGAATTTTTTCAAAATAACAGAAACTATGTGGAATTAAAATAAGAATCTTTGGATAATTTTTAGCATTATCAAAACATTCAACCTATAAGAATACAGATGTTTAGACCTTCTGCTTTCATAAAAATAATAGTGGTGGCCACCCTCTTATTGCAGACAATTTTTTTTGCCATCAAGATTCATGGAATTATGACTCCATTTTATTGAGCAGTACATACTAGTCAACAAAAAAGGTCCTCTTGTTGCAAGTGCCTAGAACCCACAGCTTCCTTTAAAAACTTACACAAAGTATTCAGCATCAACAATAAAATGCCTGGCATGAAGGCAATACTTCATATGTAAACACATCAAAAGCAACCAATATTGGACAGATTTTAGTAATTGTTAAAAATATAAAAAAAGTTATAATAATGCCAGTTCTTTCTCATATAAAAGCATTAACAAGAAGAACTGAAATGTGTGGCTACCAATTTAAATCTGACCCTCATATTAAAACATTACATTCAGCATGAGACTACTTTTTATAATATGCAGCCAAACTTACATAAGTACTCCCATCATTGTGTAGGTTGAAATATATGTAATTACAACCAGTTCAAAGGTTGATTTCAAAAGTGCTCAGTTAACCACAAACTAAGTACAATTTCAAGTTCTAAGCTTATAATATACATGTAAGAAAAAGTGGAAATTTTGAAATTGGGATAAATGTTTGGGTAGAATAAGGAGATATTTCTCACAATTCTAATATTTTTCATGCTCCACTGCACCATTTCTCTATCCCAATATAATAAAATGCATTTATACTTCAAGTGGCTTTAACATTGTGTAACATCCCTTCTCAGAAATACCTGCTTTAATTTTTATTAGTAACATGGTATGACGATGGCATAAAAATATGTTTAAAATTTAAGAAACATAACTCACATCCTTAGGTGATGCACCATCTTCCCCTTCTGTTGAAGACTCTTCACCATCATCATCTTCATCAAGCGTTTCTTGATGAAATGCTCGACAAGCCACATCTACCTACAGAAAATTTCATTAGTTGTTTTAAATTCTTCCTTTTTACATATCCCTAAAATAAATTTCTTCAATGTTGTCTACTTACCAACTGTTTTGGATTCATATTGTAAAGAATTCTCTCTGCATTTTCACTGTCACCTCTGCTTTCCATAATGGCCAGTAACAATTTTGAAGCATTATTTTTCAGTTCTAACACGAGATCCATACGAGTCTTTCCTAATGGGTTTATATCATTTAAAATAAGTGCTGTAATTATATCCAAACCATTGGACTCATGAGTAGCTATACAGTTCTGATTGTCATGGCATGGACCTTGACAATATTCTGTAAGTGTTTCTAAGGTTTGATTGATCAAGGCAACATTATTTTCATTGATGTAAAGTCCCAGAAGGCCCAAACCTCCTGTGGTTGAGCCACATATGCAGTCCAGAAATGTTAGTGTCTCGGAGACCAGATTATAATTAGTTTTGTTGTTCTGGTTACGAAGAAGGTTCTGAAATAAAAAATGTTTACGAATATTGTACTTGTACACAACTACATACAGTTTTATTTTGACATCAGTATTAACAGCCATACACATTCATTTACAACTTTTTTGCTTACAAGTTTTACCTGTTGCACAGATTCACATAGAAGATTGAACACAGAGTAAGAAACCCATAGGTCAATGAAAGTTGCACAAATAAAATTCAAAAACCATTAATGAAATTTTTTTTTTCAAAGTGAAACTAGCACTTATTATATCAACTTTTTACCATATAATGTCCCCATTGTGTTTAGACAGTAAACACACTTAAAGATTCATAACGACACCGTAAAAATTTGATACAGGTTTTCCTAGTTAGGAAAACATTCTGCAAAAAAAAAAAAATATAAATTATAAAACATGAATGTGTGAAGTTTTAACTTAATATATATTCTTCATATGTTCAAACTTTCAGAAAAATTATATCATATCTCACCCCAGAAAAAATGCAGTTAATATAAATATCAATAAACTGGCTATTACATGAGTGTGTGTGAATGACGAATAAATGTGTATATGTATGTATATACAGCATGTAAATAAAAAAATTAACAAATTTCAGAAGACTATAACTTTTACATGAATGAAGATAAAGACTCACAGAAAATCGTAAACTACACATCGAAACATTAAGTTTCCGTTGGCGTAATGTTGCTCATAGCTAGTTCATTTGGTTGCAGGTAGGTGTCCCCTGGTGGCACTAAAGCTGGTGCTGCTAGCATGCTCATTCAGTATGCGTAACACAGCAACAAAAAGCATTTTGCACTCTTCGTTTCAACAAGTGTGAGTCAGTTGTAACTGTGCAAAGTGATTTCCATCAAAAGTATGGCACTGCACCTCCTACTGCGCAGAGCATCCAATAGTGGCAGAAGCAATTTCAAGAGACAGGTTGTTTATGTAAGGAAAAGTCCAGTCGCCCCAGTGTGCCTAATCATGACATAGAGCGCATCCAGCAGAGTTTTGTACAGACACCACATAAGTTCACTCATGGCAGCCAAGAGCTGGCCGTCTCCCATACGACTGTCTGGCATGTTTTGCGGCGAATATTGTTTTTCAAACCGTACAGGATTCAAGTGCTACAAGCACTTTCTGATGGCGATAAACCACATCTTAAGTTTTGTGAATTCATTCTGGGCATGGAGATGGACAATGAAAACTTTTGTCTGCGTTTTGTTTCCAGCGATGAGGCCATGTTAAAAAAAAAAGTCACAATGTATGAATATGGGAACACAATGGCCAGATACCACAGTCAAGCATAAGAGAGACTCTCTAAAGCTGAATTATTTTCGCGCCATTTCCCGGGAGCAGGTGTACGGTCCATTCTATTTTGCAGAAAACACCATTACAGGAATGCCATATCTGAATATGTTAGAGATATGGCTGTTGCCACACTTACAAGAAAATTTTTCAACAGGATAGAGCACCACTGCACTGGCACATACATGTCAGAGAATTTCTTAACAATGAGCTTCCTGAACGATGGTTTGGCCGTAAGGGGTTTATGGATAACGCACTGCATTATTGGCTTCCAACGTCACCTGATCTCAGTGTATGTGATTATTTTCTTGTGGGGGTTTGTGAATGACTCCATCTATGTGCCTTCCTTTCCAACAACTGGGGCGAACTGCGAAGCTGCATAGCAACAGCACTGGCTGTAGTAAAACCTGACATACTCGCATGAGTATGGGACAGGTTTCACTACCATTTCGATGTATGCCGTGCATCCGGTGGAGAGCACACTGAACATTTTTTAACAGGTAAATTAAAACTTTCTATTCTTCTATGTATTTCAGAACTTTCCTGAAGGTTTTATGAGCATACAGTCATGTAAAAGTTAAAGCCTTGTGAAATCAGATGAATCTTTTTGATACTGACATATAATAGAGTAAAAGTAAAATTATGTTAAAAACTGATACTACAAAACTGTACTCAAGCACACACATGCACACACACTCGTTCATGCACAAGTGCAATTTTATTGAATGAATTTTTGGCAGATTTTCAATTTTACTGTTATAACTATTCTATTGGAAATTCATTCCTATATTCCATTATGCTAAATGGAATGTGTTCATAGCAACATGGATAAAAAATATTTTAATTTTTGGGGGCAAGTAACACACTATATTCATTTTGTACTAAATTATAGTGACAATACATTGGTTTAGTTGAAGACTGAATGCAATTCCCTTTTTTTACCAGTCAGTAGTTACAATATACACTGTACAGTTAAAAATGTTTTAAAATCAATGTCTGATAACTGATTTTCAGTACAGTGGTCCCTCCCAGTATGCAAACTTCTAAGACTGCTTAATAGTCTCTGCTTCATAAACTTTGACATTAATCCATTTAATATGTCACACAACTGTTGCCTGCTCATCTCTCACCAAGGTGATCCGGGTTCAATACCCTGCCGGGTCGCTCCATATTTTCACATGTGGGAATTGTGCTGGACGATGACGGTCGGCGGGTTTACTCGGGGATCTCCCATTTCCCCCATCCTTTCATTCCGGTGCTGCTCCAAACTTACCTAAATCACCCTTATCAGTTCTCTAGACCTCGATGTTAAGAGTCACACAAATGTCTTCACTCAAACAACTGCTGCCTCTAAATGTGAAGCTGTCAAAATTATCCTTCAATTACACACACACATGGACGCACACACATGCACACACACAGACACACACATATATATATATATATGTATATTTAAATTGGCAATAAATATATAACAAAAAACATAAATAAATGTTATTTCCAGAAGTTCTGTTTTCTAAATATTTATGGACCACAAAATTTTCCAAAATTTGTGCTTTGATGTCTTAAATTTTTTTGAGTTACTTGATTACCTTAAATACTTACACAAATGATAATTAAGTGATATGTGTTTGCATTTCATTCCTCGTAGAAAAATAGCAATAATTTTTTCTATGGATAATTCTGTTGACATCATATATCCTCCCTAATTTTAAGTCCTAACCTGACATTTCATTGCATGAAACACTAATGCAGAAACAGAAAACCTGATGCAGCACACCTGTGTGAAGAGCAAGCAGCACCTGGCAACATGATAAGTGTGTGATGGTCACAAGAATGTCAAGCATGGCGAACACCATCCATATCAAAATAACATTCCTCATGGCCACATGGGCTACCCTTCAAAGAAAGACACTTTAATTTAATGTGTGGAGAAATTATGATAACGTGACCCTATTAAGTACATAGGTTATTTACGGTTACTTCACACATTTATGAAGCCCAACTAAAGTTCTACTTTTGGTTATCGATTACATATCCTTCCACTACATGTAAACTTAAACACTGCCATGTTACTACGTTTTAACTGTCAAATGCTTGTTTACTGTCTTCAGGTGTTCAAAGAATTTAGTCAAATTTCAAAAACCATTTTGTAAGAATGTCCACAATTTAGGCATATAACCATATGTAAGTCAGCTTTTATGAATTTTTAACAATGTGTATGTTGATGATAGTTCTTACAGTTATTAGTTTACATTGTAAACATATTTGATATTTGTTGGAATAAAAATAAAATGAAGGGACAACTAGTCCAACCAAAGGACACAATACATTCAAGAATGCAACTCTTGCAGCTTATTTATTATATGTAGCAATGAAAAACTTAAAAGATAGTGGTCAACTTGCACACAAAGAGGATGACCTAACTTTTATTCCTCTCATATTTACTATGCGTTGGTACTTACTGTTTTCTAGGTTTATTTCATTATTTATTAGAATTTATCTGACTGGACTTAGTATTTTATTGGGGCTGTGGCAAACATTCAAATCCCAGAAATGTAAGCATGTTGCACAATTGTGTTTCAAACACCTAGGGCATGATAACAATGATGTGATAAGTAGACATGACTTTCAAACAATTAATTTTGCATTAAAAACAGTTCACAGTTAAAATGTATAATTTCACATGTCTGATATTTGCAATCATACACACAGTGGTCACAACACACTTAACAGTATATTTATTCCTGCCGTGGAAAAACAGATTCATCACAAAATCCTAACTTGCCTAGGTAGCTTAAAAAAAATATGAATCCGAACTATATGTTTCGTTCAGAATCATGTCATGTCGTCAGAATCACCAGTCACCACTTCTGCCAACTTCGGAGTTGTAACCGTCCTGCCATCACATCTAAATATATAATATAATAAGTATGGAAAATAAAATCTTGTTTCAGTTGTAAATTACAAATCAAAAATCATTATTTTTGCTGTAATAAGTATGAAATATGCTATAATTGAAAAACTGTATAATTTTCTGCTACTATAGGGGCTGCAAAACTTACAGAGAGAGAGAAAGAGATAGAGAGAAAGGGAGAGAGCTACAAGCTCTGCTCCTCCTTTTGAATTTTCTTCCTTGAACGAAATAAACAAACACCATGTCACTAGGGCCTATGCACTGTAATTTGTGCTGATATTTTTAACTGTAACAAAGACATATGTTTCCATCAGTACTACCCAAAAATTCAAACATATCTATAGGCCATGTTTAATTTACAAATAGCATACCAAAAAACTAGGATAAAACAATATTTATCTGTGATCTATTTCTTACTAGCCTTTGCCAACACATCGCTACGCTCACTGTTTTTAATTCGTATTTAATACAAAATAAATATTAAACGTTATAGAAGACAATAAGTAAAAGTTTAATTTATTCAATAATACAGTTAATCACAGTGTTACATACTTGTGGTACACACATTATTGAAGAAAACAGGTTGACATGTTATGCCTAAATTATGAATGGACTATAAAGAATGTTACTCAGGCTAATAGTTGTTTTGCCTTAACAAGTTTCTTCTTATAACATGTATCTGCCATGGGCAGAATTACACAATTTACTTCAAAACTGATTTCACAGGCTCTAAATTGGGGCTAGCTGTTTTCATTTAAATGTAACCTCTGTATGTGCTGACAGGAGTGACAACTGACCCATGCGACATTTTAATTAAGTATTTTTCGCGTGAAGTTACTGTATGTCATGTATAACTTTTCGGCTATTAAATAATTAAAGTCAACATGAATCTTAAATACACTCACTTAATGTAAGTTTGATGCAGCCATCCCATATATCAAACCCATTATTTTAGTGCATTCCTATATAAAAGTATTAAGTTCTGATTTAAATTTGTTATTTCGTGGTAAGTGCTTTTTGTGGGATTTAAGGGTAATAATGTTTTGACCATTAGATGTGCATGCATGCAGCTGGTATGAGCTAATAGCCATGTCCACAACTATTCAGTTAGTTTCAGACAGCCACTAAGGGAAGATGCTGTCATGTATTAGAAACAATAAAGTTTTGTTCTAACTGACTTACTAGTTTTCTTACCTTTCTTGTTTAAATTTTCAACATACTTGTTTCTCATTTTTATTTCCCACACTTCCCTCAGCTCTTGAGAGTAGGAGGTTTGAATATTACATTTGTGGTAGTAGCAGATTCTGCTCTTTGTCTGGACGTAATTGTGACCACCTGTTTGACTACTTCATATTTTGTTTTACCTCGTACGCAGCACACCAAAGTATATTATGTTTAATTATTTTTTATTGCTTATATTCAAATTATGTGAAGTGTGTAAGTCATGTAACATTAATGGTCATCTGGTCTTTTGCCTATATTGCAACCATGTGTGTATACTCTGTGTAATTATGAGTGTTAATTAAATTCCCAGTATGTCTGAAAACCATACAATTACATACTGTTACTTTTATATATACTATATAAGAATTGCTGTTCCACTAGCATGAGGGCATAGGTGTGATCCATGGCCTAAGTAACATCAAGGCTAGCTAATGTTAGTAGGTCTTCCGTTACCGTACAAATGCATTACATGCATCTACACCTACACTGCCACCAAGGATGCCACTAATGAACCAATAAACCTTGAGATTCACTACTTTAGAACCAATAAACCCTGAGGTTCACTGCTCTACTATCCCAGCCAGCTGGGTGGCGCCCAATCAGAACACCTTGCCTTTTCCTAACATGTGCGCCTCCTCCCCTTCAGACTCTATCCGGTCACCTTGAGCCCTGACTTTATGGCCAGCATGACCCTATGGATGGCAACTATTCACACCCAACTTTGTAGTGAATCATCAAGTCAGCATAATGCAGAAGACCTATGCACACAGCCGAGAAGGCACATCCTGGGACAACGTTGCAGGCTATTTAGATGCCTGCAGACCTTAGATAGTTCTTGAAAATGATGGCAGATCATGAGGGGATGCAAGGTCTATGCAGTGCCACACTTCCCCTATGCCTTTAACAAAGAGAGACTTTGTACAGTGAGAAACACTTGGATGAACATGGAAGTAAGGGAATACCTGCTGACCTCTCCACTGTCTCCAATGTCATCCCGATGCAGACGTTCAGTCAGTTCACCATGACCCACACAACAACAGACACTAGCCACCTACTAAACATCCCAGACAAAGTCAACAACAAGCTGACGGCAGCTTTGGTGGATACTGTTGCCAGCTATATATTCATCCAGCCTGAACTTGTCACCCCTAAGAGTATTCAATGAGATCTTGGCATACTCCACCTTGCCACCCGGTGCTACCCTAGGCAGTGCCAATATCTGGATCTGGCTTCACGACTATTTGTCCCAGGCAAAAGAAGTGGTGGTCGACCGGCTGTGCAAGTAAGTATTACTTGGACAACCATGGCTGGAAGAACAGAAACCATAACTAAAGTAGTCATGCACTGGATACACCTCAGCATGGGAGAGAGAACAGTATACAGACCTACACAGCTATGGTTTTGAAGAACAGCACAAGATATGGGACCAAGTAGGGGAAATTTGTGTGAAAGTGTAATCAAACAATCTGACAGCTGGTATAACTTGCACATATTGCTAGATCTTAGCAAAGATTATGGTACACATTTTTGCATTGACTTCAGGCCATTTAACCACGTGACTGAGAGCATCCTGCCAGGGTACAACCAATTCAAAGAAGCATTAGCCAGCGTACAAGAGATGAAAATATGTTTACCATCCTAGATTTACATGCCAGCTATTAGAAATTCCCCCCCCCCCCCCCACCCGCATGGTCACGAAAAGACTGTGGTCACCATGCCGGATGAGCTGCACTTTCAAATTAGAGCTATGTTATTTGGTTCGAAGTACACCCTGTCCACTTAATAACATATGATGTTGCGAGTCATTACAGAATTTATAGTGGAGTTTGTGACTGTGTACTTGGAGGACATTATCATTGGGTCAAGTATGTAAGAGGAACATGTGTGCCACTTGGGACTATATGAGGAAGGCTAGGAACACATGAACTTGTCATGTCACCTGCTAAGCGCCATTTGGTAAAACCACAAGACTCTTGATGAGACATAGTGTGTGAGGAGAGGAACTATGCACATCCTAGACACTTGCACAAGATTGCAGAAGTAGAATCACTAGCTACACATAAACAACTGCAAGCATTTATAGGTCCGGCAAACTGGTTTAGTGACTACATATTATTTTTCATGCAGACTGCAGCCCCCTTAACAAATTTGTTATCCCCAAAGGTCAAATACCACTAGACTAACAGAGCACAAAAAGTGTTTGACAAGCTTAAAATGTAACTCTGCCAGTGTCACATATTGTCACACGTATAGCCAACATGCTGGTTGTATGTGCAAAAAGATGATGCAAGTTTACATAGTGAAGGTGCAGTGCTGAACCCATCGGAAAAGAAATGCAAGAAACTGACCATACATTACAGTAGCGGTGAGCAAGAGAGAGCATGAGAGAGAGAGAGAGAGAGAGAGAGAAAGAGAGAGAAAAAGAGAGAGTGAGATTATGTGCAAGAGAGTGAGTGTGCGAGAGAGTGATCATACACAAAAGCAATAGAGTGCACGAGAGAGAGCAAGAGAGAATGCAAGAGAGCGAGTGAGTGAGTGGGGATTGTAGTGGCGCTAGACATCGGGGCCATTAATGCGCACACAAAAGTTAAGTCAAAAACACAATAAAAACTTCCACAGGAGGCAAAAGGGCATTTGCAAAACAAACTACATAATGGGAAAAAATACTCCAGAGGAACAACAACACAAGAACAATACAACAGAGTTTACAAGAACAAAAAACATTAAAAAGACCCATAGCACGTAAAAATGGGAATACACCACTCATAGACATATTTCCATCACACAGCATTCGTTGTAGATCATTAGGAACATTAAAAGTGTGACGAGCCTGGTCACACATGCTGCACTCAACCAGAATGTGCTGGACAGTCAAGAGATGGCTACAGGTAACACACTCAGGAGGAGGTTTTCCACTAAGCAGGTACCTGTGTGTCAGACATGTGTGCCCGATGTGAAGACAAGAAAGCACATCATCTTCCCTGTGGGCGCATCAACACCAGGATGAGTGCAAACAGACAAGTCGGAGATGGCCTGTAACTCTTTTGACTGTAGGAGAGATGTCCACTCCTGCTGCAAAGTATGCCAGACAAGGCCACTGGGTGCATGTAGTACACACAGGGACACAAGGGTCGCTGGATGGAAAGATGCATGCATCCCTAACCGATATAAGCACAGTTTCATTGCCAGGGCTGCCCACACATCCTGTAAGCCACTGGAAGACAATTCTAACATCATTCTGCACAGCCACTGCCAACTTCTCCTGGATCAAGGGAGATGCAGGTGAGTTGTGAAGCATGATCTGATAGCTATCAAATTGGAACACACAAGGCATTTACAGTAAAACCTCCAGTACTGATAAAAACACAGAGCCTTAAAAATAGCACAAATATTTGTAGTTAAAATACTACAAGATGGATGAAGTCCAAAATTATACTGAAAGCACGAGTGACAAAGGCACATCCAGCTGAGATATCTGATTTTTAACCATCAGTGTAAAAACAAATAAAATTACAGAACATAGAAGACACAGGGTCAAGGAAAAGGCCCTTATAAACAACAGGAGGAATGGTTAACTTAGGAAAATCCACCCGGTCCAGGCGCACCTCAACCTGTGTTGTCAACCATGACAGTTCATGACGAGGCAAAGGCAACAAACACATGGCTAAGTTATACCGATCCAGGACATGTGCAATACAGACAAACATAGGCTGAGAACATGGCCTAGTGGAGTACAATCATTCAGAGGTGGACGGAAAAAAGAATTGCAGTGAATGTACAAAGAGTTCGAATGCACCTGCACCTTATAGGAGAGCAGCAGTTGGTTGCCCCTGTAATGTAGATGAGGTTCACCTGCCATGCATTAAGACTGATGACTGGGCTCATACACAAAGACCCAGTGACGATGATACGAACATCAGTATAGTGAACATTCACTAAAGGTTTTAGCACAGGCGACCTAGCAGAAAAATAAACATCACCACCATAGTCTAGTTTGCTATGGACCACAACCCTATACAGGCAAAGAAGGGTGACCAATACTCAGCAAGATTTCAGGGACTGAATATGAATCCTTCAAGAGAGTTTACAATCAATTGAGGGGCCTAAAAATTTGACAGTGTTGGAAACCAGCAAAACAGAGTCATACAGAAGCACCTCAGGAGACGGAGAGATGCCATGCTTTCTACAGAAATGAACCACCTGCCTCTTGTGTGTGGAAAGGTGGAAACCATAGCTGTCCACCCAGTCGTCAAGGTTGTGGACGGTCAGCTGGATTTGATGTTCTGTGGTGCATAGAGATGCAGTATGACAGAAAATTGTAAAGTCATCCACATACAGCGCGCATTCCACAGGTGGCCGAATGACTAACACAATGCCATTGATAGTGATGGTAAACAGAGTGATACTCAAAATTATTCCATGTTATCCTGAACAAACTCTCAAGAGTAGGTAGCACGATTGTGAACCCTGAAGGTGTGGAAAAACATACATTTAGGTAAAAAAGTAAAAATGTGTCCATGAAAACCCCAAGTGGACAGCTAGATATCATGTCACCATGTTGTATCATATGGATTCTCAAAGTCAAAGAAAACATCAAGGAGATTCTATACTCATAAAAGGGTAGTCTGTATGGCAACCTCCAAGCTGACCAAATAATCCACCGCAGAACCATTTTGGCAGAAACTACACTGAATGGGTGATAAAAGCTGCCAGGTATCAAGGCAGTACATCAGACATGAATTAACTATATGCTCTATGGTGTTACATACATAACTGGTGAGGGAAATAGGTTGATACCTGGACACATATCCTTTGACCTTCTTCAGTTTCAAAATTGGTACAATGGTTGACTTTCAACACTTCAAGGGAAAGACACCAGAAGTCCAAATGTTATTAAAGATCCTCAGCAAAAACAGTTTCCCGTCAAGTGGAAGGTGTTGCAACATAGAATAATGGATATTGTCAGGGCTAACAAAGATATGCTTACAGTGCAGTAAAGACTGTCCCAACTCAAGAAGAGTGAAAGGCTGCTTGTACTCCTCCCCGAGCCACCAAAGTGGCACTCATCCTATCACGTGACTCCGTGATGGCTCAAAATAAGGGATTGTAATGCACGCTGCTCAAAACATCCACTAAATATTGACCCAAAAATTCTGCTGTTTGTCCCATCAGTAACAATAATGTTATTGTCCGAAAGAAAGGGAACTTGTGTACTGGTTGTCCATACAGCTTCCAAACATTGACCCAGATAAACTTACCAGTAGCATGTAATGTGAGAGATAAAATGATGTCTCTCTAGGATTTCCACTGACTGTCCTCAATGACATATCATGCCCATGCCCAACATATGTGGAAGAGCTCCAGGTAAGCTTGAGTGGGGTGAGCACAGGAGTGCTAAATTTGGCAAAAACGAACAGCATTACCACAGAAATGAACATGTGTAATGATGGTGTGGGCATTACATAAGTACCAGCCACATTTGGAAGTAGGGTAGTTTGCCTTATGGATAAACAATAAAAGCTCAACCTGGTTAGACAGCATGCAAGGACTTTGTGGAAAGCTAAGGCTGTGGGCCCTCTTGCTACAATAATTTTGGCTTCATGGTGGAACACGTGCTGGATAAGAACAATTACCTACTGGACATGTTGTCCCACGACCTGGATATATTGAAGTGCTAAGAGATGATGGAGACTGCAACATCATGTTTCGCCTTAATGATCATGTCACTTACAATGGGATACAATAAAAATGCAGTGGATATAATAAAAAAGCAGTCAAGTGAACACATGACACTGGCAATTGTCACCCATGTGGTGGTAACATCACCCACAAAGAACAGAGCTCCAAACAGCTAGAAAGATGTAGATAAAGGAGTACATGCCACATAACAGACTTCACGGACCACCCTGAACCTGAAATGTCAGTGAACGACCAGAGTGCACAACAATATATGAGTGAAAGATGACATAATTCAGGCCAGATGACATAGCTCAGACACACCTGAAGCTAGTGAAATTGTGTTCTATTATTGCTGTGACCATATGTTTGCAGGTCTCATAGGAGTGGAACAGACTCCACATAGGTGTCTGAGCACTATCACTGGCCAGGACTCAAAGCTGACATGCTGAAGTATGCGAGAGTGTGCCGGGAATGTTTGAGCAAGAAGAGGGCATAAAAATGACGGGATACAAGAAAAGGTACCACAAAATTCCATAGAACATGCTGAGGTATTGTATTTGAAATCAAGGAACTATCTATATCCACAGACACCTCAGGGCAAGCAGTTAATCCTAGTCGTAGACTTGTTCAGTAGATGGGTCAACACCTATGCTGTCAGCAGTGAGCATGCACCTACTATCTGTGTGGTTCAGCAAAGTAAATATTTCCTATGCAGGGTATCTCCTAAAATAATAGTGACAGACAACAGCAGACGTTCATGGTATAGCGGTGGAAGCATTGGTGCTAACAGCTGTGCGTGAAAGAGTCACTCACTACTCCTGTTTACCACCCGTGCTTGACTGCAATGGAAAGATGGAATCAGGTGCTGAAAGTCCAGCTATGACTCCAGGTGGGTGAAGACCAATTACAATGGGATGTGCACAAAGCAGATGCATCAATGTGTCAACGCTGCCGCTGGGGAAAACACCAACTGCCCTTACCAAGGGAAGAGAGCTAGAAAAATATCTCACCTGGGACAAATCGTGACGATGACAGAAGCCAGCGAGACAGCAGACACCAAACAATAACACAAACAATGATAACAATAACAGGAGGCTGCATGATGGCACCAAGGGAATTACCACATTGTGCCTGCCCAGCTCTGCCCATGTGATCTGGTTTATATAAGGAACCACCCACTATCCGATGGGTTCTGCAACTTATGTACTAGCCTAGCCCCCAATATGGATTGGGCCTTACATGATGCAGAGACATCTGGGACGTACAATATACATCATGTCTGGGGTAGACTGACTCATCATCAAGGCGCATCATGATTGTGTATGGTGGGTAGACATCAGCTCATGTGAGGTGAAGCGAAGAGATGACAGCAAACCAGAGATATCAGAGGAAGGAGGCCACAAGTCATCCTGCCTGACTAGAGCTGATGGAGAAGAAGCGAACCCATGACCAGAGACCAGCACACTAACCTCAACCAGGTATGTACATATGCAGTGCATCCTGGCAACCACAACATCTGAACCCATCATCTAGAAACCTGATGAAGACCTGGCAGATGAAGCAGAGATGTCAACAAGTGACAACTAATGGGGGCCTGCGGTATGACTGCACGATACTTCCTTCCACATAGTGGTAGAGGAACCACCAGAGGAAACATTCCAGTGGTGCCTGAGAGTGGATACAAAGAGCACTGAGATGTGTCCCAATAGAGCACGTGGTGACTGCAGAACCAGACAAGCAGACAACATACATGGTTGAGGCACTCGCATCTCTGGAGATGACAAACTCCATGGTGCTACCTTTGGTGAGGCCCCCTACACCTGCTGACTGTAGAGCTATCTATGGATCCAGTTGATGGCATGCAGCCCATGCATGCTTGGCATGCCCCACAATCCTCCACACTAATAGAGGAGGATAATGCACTGCTCCAGCCAGAGACCAGGCAGTGACACCTGGTGACTCAGCTTGACCAGAGAACAGTTGAGAGCACCAATTTGAATAGTGCCCAGGTTGCTGTACCCCATCCCCCAAACCAGCACAGTACAGTGACAACCAAGACAGAAAGGACTGAAGGTGAGGGTGAAGCAGACGACACAGTGAGAGGAAGACAACTGCACGCGTGGTCAGAATTGGGCTACCTGGAGGGAGAGGAGGGTATATGGAGTACCTCATCCTCAATTTCAAAACCCTAACCTGACACATAACTACATGCTGCACTAATGCAGAAACTGAACACGTGATGTGGTGCACCTGCATGTTATGCAGGTAGCACATGGTGACATGAAGATAGAGCAACAGCCTGAAGATAGGGAAGCATGGGAAACACCAACCACACCACAACAACATCCCTCCCAGCCACATGGGTTATCCTTAAAAGTGAGTGCTTTCAATTAACCTGTGCAGAAGTGGTGCTAATGTTAGCCTATTTAGTGTGTAATAAGTGTTATTTATTGAAATTGTTTTACTTAATTCCTTCATTCAGTGCTGTGGCAGTGAATAACAACCCTTTTTGTAAAACACCTGTTTGCATGACTGCTGTGGGCAGAATTACAAAATCAAATTTAAAACTGATTTTAAAGACTATGAATTTCAGCAGGTTGCTTCTATTTTAATGTAAGCTTTGTATATGCTAACAGGACTGAGAACTGACTCACACCTTAAAAGGTTTTGAATTCTGTGTAAGCACCCCTGTTTAAGGGATATTTTAATAAAGTATTTAACGTGAAAATATTATATATTATGTTTTTCTTTTATAGCTATCAACTATTTAAAACTAGTCTGAGACTTAAATAAATTCATGTAATGTAAGTTTGATGCAAAAACCTTATATTGCCCAAATTTTCAGTGTCAAAGTGTAAAATGTGTTTTAATTTGAAACTCGGATTTTTTGGTCAATATTATTTGTGTAAATAAAATTAACTATGTTTTGACTGTTAAGTGTGAATGTAGCTGGTATGGGCTACCTTTGCTGTATCCACCATTGCATTGTACATTTCCATATGGCCAGCACTCTTCCACCCCTTTGAAATTAAACCAGTCACTTTCTGTCATGCCTTGATGACCACTGCAATGCTGGGAATGGTGACAGTAAATTTAGACTGTGCTGAGTAATGGGCTTAGCCCATAATGGGTAGCCAGTTCCCTCACCCAAAAGTTGCACTGTGCTACGTACAAGCGCCTGCCTAGGTATGCAGTACACCCTGCTACCTACCTGTGAAATATGACATTGTGCAAGAAGAGAAACATATACCTGGGGCAAGAGAAATCAAAGCACACATATTGGTGTGCTCAAGGGACAATGTTCCCTGCCCACTGGCTTGTTCTCCACGCACATCGTGGCCTTGTATCTTTCTGTTAGCCTACTAAGTATTATTTAAGTGCATGCACATAGAGGCTTGTAGTAATTTGGCTGGTTGGTATTCTGGCAGAAGCATTCCAGCTGCACATTCTTTCTAGCATTAGTGCATCAAGTAACCTAAGGTCCCAGTTTAGACTGACACGTGTCGCTTCCATGTATTTAATACAGATGATTATGACTCAACACTCTAGTATTCCTACTACACCTGAGTGAGAGTCAAACACCGCCAACATAGTACACGGATGTTGCGAATCGCCACAATCCTGGACGGGGCTTCTGAACACGTGGAAAGTAAGTTTGCTCAAGCCAGCGAGTACGCAACCCTCCCCTCCTCCGCTGAGATCCTACAAGCAGTCAGCCGCCTTGGGGCACAGCCGAGCCCCACCGAATATGCATGAAGCAGAGAGACAAACAGAGAGGAGTTACCCCCACCCCGGCCTCGTGCTAGAGGGACGTCATGGAGCACCGTTACACCTCCCAACATGGCCTGGTGCTGCACCTGTCTTTTGGACTATAAAAGTCCATGCACAACCGGGCCCGCGAGATATTCTTCCTAATTCTTGAGCTCGCTACACCACTTCATGTGGTGGGGCCTTCGACGAGTCATCATGTCTTCAGCAACCACCAGAGACTGCTCTCATTGATGACAAAAGTATTCGGCAGCCACCAGAGGCTGTTACCATTGCCGTCACCAGAAGCTCTTCTGCAGCCGCAGTTACCAGAGGCTTCATTGGTGACTTCTACCACCATCTACCAGAGGCTTCATTGCAGGCACACTTCATCTACCAGAAGCTCTTCGACTTCTACCACACACAACACCCTCCACTACTGGATCCTTCTGGATCATCAGCCACCTCTATTTGCTGGTAGAAGCAACTATACTCCTAGCTATTTAAGCTGTGGATCCCTTTTCTTAATTGTCTCGTTTAGACATCACAAAGTATTAGTAAGCTACACTAAGTATATTTTTATAACCATCTATGCCATTTGCTTTCTTGCATAGCCAAGAACCAGGTCACCTACACATGGCCAGCATAGGATACTTCCATATACACCGCCTGCTTGGTTAGAAGACAGCATGTTTATTACGCATATAATAAATACAGCTTTGTTCCTTTAGTGAGAGTATTCTTTCTAGAGAGTTTTTCACAGCTACCACTACGAACCATATGTGTGGTGCACTGCCGACCGGGACCGGGGTTTTGAAGATATTCGTACAATTTAGAGTAGAACTGTGGATCCCCATCAGGAATCCACACGTCTAACACACACACCATTCGACGGCCACCCGTTACAGACCTCCGGGGATAGAACAGCAGAGCCACAACCACAAGCAACTCATCCAACCAGGGAGGGACAGTGCTCTTGAGTTATATTCCTACCAGAGCACTTAGGTGCTGGCGGGGTTATTTGCTTGAGGGTTACGGCCTGGTCTTGGTTGCGACCTACACTCAGTAGTGGCAGGAAGGTGGCCCATACGGTTCAACACTTCTAGTTCGCCAGGCGGTGATGAGAAGCTTTCTGGAGCACCGAGCTCATGCTGGCAGCTACTGCTGGAAATACACTGAAGTAAGGATCTGCCTCATGTCCGCAGTGCACAGCTTCTATCGTTTAGTGGTAGTACAACCTCTATGCCTTTTAGAGAAAGGCACGGCTTAAGGAGAGAGGAGCAAAGGGCAGCTTACAATGACGCCAAGCGACAGTGTGTACTAGACCCTCCTACTTTGAGTAGGCCAGCTGAACGGGACAGCGCCGCTTTAACCCACTCATTAGAGAGGCCTACCTCTCCTGTGTATTCTTATATTTATTTCCCGCCCTCCACACGTATCCTCAGGGGATACCATCCCGTTGTGTACACATAATAAGGGGTACAGGGATGAGGTATAGGGTAGCCAACCCCAGGTTTTGGAGTCTGGAGTCAGCTGCCTTGAACCTATGATACCATGTTGGCCAGCATTGTAACAAAGTTCTACAGCCAGCTGTCTGCACCTCCAGTTCTAGCCAGCTGATACCAGCAGCATCATCATCATCTTCGGCCGAAGACAAATTGAGTATGCCAGGTATCCCAGACACCTCCCACCAGTTGATTACCTCCATAATCAATCTCACAGTAGAAGAAAACACAAGTAAGGTTGTGCTCCATTAACTAATTACTAGACCAGAAGTAGAGAACTTTTGTACCTAGTTGCCAACGGACGTGTCCAGTCAGAGTAATGGGCACTAAGTCAGTAAACTAGTAACACAGTGTGTTTGGTCTTACTCCAATCAAAGCCACGGTGACCTTGCTAACTGCAACATAATCTGGCATGCAACGAACCTATCAACAAGAAACAGCTACGACGATACCTGGGTCTTTGCAACTGGTTAAGGGACTTTGTACCAAATATCGCTCACCACATGGCACCGCTTCACCCACTTCTTGAGAAGGAATCCCGTTAGCGATGGTCACCGGAACAGCAACAGACATTACCAAATCTGAAGGACAACTTCGGAAACATTCACCAACTCCATCTGCGTAAAAGATATCAACCACTAATTTTACAGACAGACGCATGTCAAAACGGTCTAGGTAATGTACTGTACCAACATAATGAAGACGGCCACCCGCATGTGATAGCGTATGCCTCGACCCGGTTAAATAAAACTGAGCAGCGCTATCACATACACGAACAGGAGCGTCTAGCAGTTATTTGGGCGGTAAGAAAATACCACTATTATCTCGAAGGGCAATACGTCATCTTGCGCACCAACTCTAAGGCCCTCCAATGGCTGCGAAAGTCACAGAACGGTATGGCCAAGCTCGAGCGGTGGAATATGGTCCTCAAAGAGTTTGACTTCGAAGTGCAACTCTGCCTGTGCAAGACCAATGACCTGCCAGATGTCCTGTCCCGTTTCCCAATGTTGGAGGAGGACGAGAAAGCCAAAAAGGAATCAGGGGAGAAGATGTCACCTCCCCCTCCGCTAGAACAAAGTCCAGAAGAACAAATCTGCCTCCTCCAGCTACAAATAATCTGCCACCAGATCATGATAAACCAGTATGGGGACCCTAAAATTTGCAGCCTCCTATGGGAAAAACCCCAAAGGTTTGATTTAAGGGATGTTGTGTGGACGTGTAGTGGACAACCCAACTTCCGGTGGAAGATATGGATACAGCGGCAACTATGCACCGATATATGCCGCCACCACCACTACCATCCACAAGCAGGACACCTGGCTACCAGAGAGACCCTGCTGAACATAGGCACCCACTATAGCTGGGAAGAAATAAGCCATAACGTCCGGCAGTATTGGAGCAAAAAAAAACTCTGTTCCTCCACCTACACCACGACCAAGACGGCCCAAGATGGTGTGGACTCCATAGCAGCCAATCTGATGGGACCGTATCACCGGAGTACGAAGGGGAATCGATACTTACTGGTAGTCACATACCAGTTCTCCAGGTGGGTAGAAGCCTTTCCTCTATCCAGCCAGGAAACCACCCCTATCGTATGGAAGATGGAGACAGAGGTATTTTCACGTTGGGGATACCAGAAGGCCATACTGACTGACAACGGCACCCAGTTCACGAGGCGACAATGGCAGTCAGGATGCCAATGATGGGGGATAGAGACATGGACTACCCCACCATATCACCCCCGGGCCAACCCCACTGAGCAGAGGAATCAGGAAATAAAGAAGTGCCTCTGACTTAGTGTGGGCAATGACCACAGACATTGGGAAAAGCACATCCCCACCATCTTGTTTGACCTTTGACGCCAGACAAACGAAGCAGTGAACACAAGTCAGAGTCACTTCTCCTGGGCCAATCCCTATGCCGACTGGGCTACTGGTAGTGGGATGGCAAACTAACGGACATGCCGCACCCTGAGGACATCCGACTAGCCACGCTAGCTTGCACCACTACTTCCCAGAAGGCCCATGATGCCTATATCCAACGCAAGTACCCTCAACCAAAGTTGGGGGTATGAGAGTTCAATCTTGGCGAAGCCGTCTTATTCAGATCTCATCCCCTCAGCAAGGCCAGGAATCAGTTCATTGCTGGCCTCGTTGATAAATGGGACACACTGTACCGCAAAGCAGGCAAGAGGGACAACATCTATTGGGCTGAAGACCTGTGGGGACGGATCCAAAAGGCCACCAGAGGCCAGACCCGACCATATCTGGGCAACATGCCCAGACCAGAGGACGGCGACAACATAGATACACCTCCATGTCATTCCGAAGATGAGGGCGACCCAATACCAATCATGGCACCTCTCGAAATCGAGCCTAGGCCAGCGAAGAGGCCCGAGGCACAAACCACAGACACAGATAAGGAGCCAAGCTATTCAGCACTTTGGAGAGTAGACCTAGACCATCATCAAGGAGCAGCTTCCTTCAGATCATTGCCCTCGACATCTCGCAGCTACGCCAAAAAAGTCGAAGCCAGACGTGACAGAGCGACCCCTAGCTGCAATGATGTGTCATGATGAAGCCCCCGTAACCAGGAATATGGCCAGACACCCCACCGATTGAGTCAAATCTCAAAATGATCGGAAGCCCCATCGGTGAGAACGGTAGAAGCAGTCAGAGCACCTACCCCTCCACCTAGTACAACTCTTGAGCCAGAGGTCAAGGTCGTTCCAGCTTCTACAAAGACAATCTCTGGCTCTGAAGAAGTATTACTACCCGCCGCTGGGCTGTCAGGCAGCGAAGATGCCACAGATCCAACACCGACTGCCGTACTGGAGGAAATGTCTGGAACAGGGATCAAGGTCATTCCAGCTTCCACGAAGCCGATCCCTGTTCCTGACGGCGAGCAACCAAGAATGCAGGGGGCTTTGAGCACGGTCGACGACAACGCTCTGCCCCAAACTCATGCCATGCAGGAAATTCCACTTGTTGGCACCATCGTGGATGAGAGGCCCGTTCTGTCTCCCGCTCGATCAGCAGCCGATGCATCAGGCATCGAGATTGTTGATGCCTCCCACTACCCTACACTTGGTGCACTACCCTACACTTGGTGCACTACCCTACACTTGGTGCACTACCCGCAGTCGAGGTTGAAGGCAGTCGTCCGCCATTCCCTTGCACTGCCACATCACAGAAAAAGCTTACCCCATGAGTAGGAACCCGCGCAGTTGGGGTAGAGGGCCTTCCTGTGCCACTCCCTCGCACTACCTCAACGTCCCTTGTTCCTGTGTCCTCCCTATCAGTAGCTGCAGAAGCAAATGCCTCAACACCACGTGCTGAACAACGCCTGATGCCCCTTTGTGATGCCAAAGCACAGTCAACGCCTGGCCGGTACACGGAGTTACCGTGGAGACCCGAGTCAAGGTTCAAGTGGCCGTATCCGGCCCATGCCGCACTCAGGCCGAGGGGAAGACTGGCACAAGCCAAACCCACCAAACAAATATAAGTGCAGTGCTCAGTAACATGAGGACAAAGTCAGGTAGTTGTAAACCGCTACAGTTAAACTAGCTGCCCAGTCAAAGACAGTGAGCAATAAGAATTGACACATTAGGCCAGTTTAACACAGTGCAACAACAACAGTTAGCCTACCCAGCTGTCATTACGCAGGGGAAGGGTAGGAATCAGTGAGGTAAATGGAATAGGAAATTATTCAGACACTCAACTAAGTGATACTTGAAATAACTGAACTCGTAAGAACAGCAGTTATTATGCTGTAGTAATTTAGACCAGCAAAAAAACCGACTTTGATAACTCACCAGCGATACGGTCCGGAAGTTAGTGGTCGACAGCCCACACAAGCATGTAGTATCACTTATAGACACTCTCCACAGTGCCAGTGTATACACGAAGACCGAGACTTCACCATTGTACATATTAGGATTAGAACTATGTATAAGATGGACTCCCGACAAGGAGAAATTAGCTAGATTACATTTTTATTATATATGACTTGATGTGTAGGCACACATGTAAATATGCCTTTCAGTTTTCTTAGTGTCCTTGTGAAGATAACACCTACGGAGTTTAACTCCATTTCTTGCAAGTGATGTGTCATTGTCACTATGTTTTTCTCATTTCTTTACTTGTGTACTTGTTTTGAATATCTTATGCACCAACTAAGAGCCACAGAGCTCCCATGAACTCACCACAGTGAAATCAGGTGCAAGATATATTAAATTACATTTAATTGCAGTGATACGTTTGTTAGTTTGTAAGTGACCAATGTGCGCCAATTATCTGAGTGTTAAAATCCTTGGTAAAGTGTACTCGTATTGTTTCGTTAGCCGGTGAACCCAGGTGATGGAGGGCCTGAGGTTGCCGAACTCTTAACCTGTTGCATGTAACTGTTTAGCTTGCTGTGAGACCCACAGGCTACCCTAGAAAGCGTGCTAGTTTACGTTTATAAATAACCACAGCAAGCACCATGATAGTTAGTGACTTTACCCCGCCTTCCACGAGTAAGGCTTGTACAAAATTTCCAAATCTCATCGTAATTGTCATGTTGTTTTTTATGTAATTTCTTTCCACAGGGTTTGTTGTAAATATTATTGTAATTAACCGCAGCGCTATGCTGCAATTTTTCAATAGCATGCGTAAAATCAAGTAGGCCGGAGGGACACCTGACATAAATCCTCACCACAGGGGGGAAACCCATTAGCAACGAGCATCGCTCTGACTCGCCTGGGAGAGGGGCAGAGAGAAAGCTCACCGAAGAGAGAGACAGTGCTACAGCCGGCGTGCAGCGTGCCATGTCTCTCCAGCTGGCTCCAACACACAGAGTGAGAGCAATTACAGTAGTCAATCAGCCCAACATTAAGGGTCCCACCTAGCGGAGTGAAATTTTTTTTCTTCCCGACACTAATTCCAGAGAACTTCGCGATGAGGGGGCATACCATCTTCACGCCCTACTCCACCGAATTTGCCCGATGAGTCTTTGACAAAACAGAAGAAGGGGGGGGGGGGGGAGAATTGACGTGTGCAGCATCTATGTATTTAATACAAACAATTACTACTCATCAGACTCTAGTATTACATCTACACCCGAGTTAGAGTTGAACCACGCCAACTTAGCAAACAGACATTACGAATCACCATAACCCTGGATGGCGCTTCTGAACATGTGGAAACTAAGGTTGCACAAGCCAGCGAGCACGCCGCCCTCCCCTCCCCCTGCTGAGAGCCTACAAGCAGTCAGCCGCCTCGGGACACAGCCGAGCGCCACCAAATACGCACAAAGCCGAGAGACAGACAGAGGGTAGCTACCCCCACCCCCCCGGCTACGTGTTAGAGGGACATCATGGGGCGACGTAACACCTCCCACCATGGCCCGGCGCTGCACCTGTCTTTCGGACTATAGAAGTCCATGCACAACTGGGCCCATGAGTTATTCTTCCTGATTCTTGAGTTCGCTCCACCACTTCGTGTGGTGGGGCCTTCGATGAGTCACTATGTCTTCAGCAGCCACCAGAGGCTGTTCTCATTGATGACAGTCTTCTGCAGACACCAGAGGCTGTTACCATGGCCATCACCAGAAGCTCTTCTGCAGCTGCAGTTAGCAGAGGCTCATTGGTGACGTCTACCACCATCTATCAGAGACTTCATTGCTGACAGCCTTCATCTACCACAAGCTTTTCGACTTCCACCACACACAACACCCTCCGCAACAAGATCCTCTTGGAACAGCAGCTACCTCTAATTGCTGGTAGGGGCAACTACACTCCCTGCTATTAGAGCAATGGATTCCTTTTCTTAATTGTCTTGTCTAGACATCACAAAGTATTAGTTAGCTGCACTAAGTATTCTTTTATAACCAACAAAGCCATTTGCTTTCTTCCATAGCATAGAACCAGGTCACCTACACCTGGCCAGCATAGGCAACTTCCATATACACCGCCTGCTTGGTTAGAAGATAGCACGTACTACTGTATTTATTACGCATACAGTAGATCCAGCTTTGTTCCTTCACCGATAGTATTCTTTCACATTTTTTTCACAGTTTTCAGAGATTTTTTTCACAGTTACCGCTAGGAACCATGTGTGTTGTACACTGCCGACCAGGACCGGGGTTTTGAAGATATTCGTAAGATCTAGAGTAGGACTGTGGATCCCCATCTGGAATCCACGCATCTAACACATACACCATTTGACGGCCACCAGTTCTAGACCTCCGGGGATAGAACAGCAGTGCCACAATCGCTAGCAACTCATCCAACCTGGGAGAGACAGTGCTCTTGAGCTGTATTCCTACTGGAGCACCTTGGCACCTAGAGGCCTACCTCTCCTGTGTATTTTTATATTTATTTCCCGCAGTACATACATATACTCAGGGAATACCATCCTGTTGCATATGGATAAATACAAGGTACAGAGGTGAGGTACGGGGTAGTCAACCCCAGGTTTTGGAGTCCGGAGTCAACCATCTGGAACCTACGATACCGTGTTGGCCAGCACTGTATCAACATCCTACAGCCAGCTGTCTGCACTTCCAGATCCAGCCATCCGATAAAAGCAGCAGCATCATCTTCGGCCGAAGACAAATTGAGTATGCCAGGTATCCCAGACACCTCCCACCAGTCGATTACCTCCGTAATCAATCCCATAGTGGGATACAACGCAAAAAAGGTAGTTTTCCATAAACTAATTACTAGACCAGTGGTACAGAACTTTGTACCTAGTTGCCAACCAATGTATCCAGTCAGAGTAATGGGCACTAATCCTAAACTAAGTCAGTAAACCAGTAATGCTGCATTTTTGGTCTCACGCAAATCAAAGCCGATGACTGCTCCAACTGCAACCTAACCCGGCACGCATTGATTCATACCTTATTTATTTGGTAAAATGGGTCTAGGGATAAATTGTTAGAATAAACCAGGGATAAGCTTATAACAGACTAGCGGAATTGTAATTTATGTAGTTAGCCACGTGCCCTAGCCAGGTCCTGACATCAGTGGAATTTCATGCAATTATGTAAAAGTTCCAATGGTCACCTACAGGATGCCCTATTGGATCCAGTTGAGGCAGGTGGTTACAGTAGATTTAAAAGGCTGGTCCTGGACCACCACATATTTTCATCAAAAAATGCAAATTTACCCCAAAATTAAGCAAAAATCAAGTAAATTTACTACTTCTTTCAAAATGGCATGCAGGCTTTTTGTTACCATAAAATAAAGCATTTTTCTTGATTTTCAAGCAAATTTTCACGTTTTTTAGAATGCCAATTTTGCAAGCGAGCAATCTAAATCAAGCAAATTAAGCTAAAATAAAATAAAAGGATACAAATTATTGGAATTTATAAATTTATTCAACAAAAGTAAAACACCAATAAGACATTTTAAAGTCAAAAAATAAAGAAGAATCTGAAGCACAGTCATTACTAATTCCATAATCCCAACCATCACAGCAATCCAAATCATAAACATCATCTTTAACACTTCGAGTGCTGAGCCCGAGTTTGAAATCCATACCAGAAAAACTGATCATTTTGCTTATTTTTTGTAAATTTTTTGCAAAAACTTTTTTATTTATTATTTTAAAGTAAATATTTGACACAATACTTCAAAACTTCCACTTTTAATTGATATATAACACATATGAATCAAAATCTTTTTATAATATTATACAATTAAAAAAAATATATAGCAATTTACAAAAAATGTAAAAGTCACATTTATCTTACATCTCACAATAGTGCAAAAGTAATTAGTTCAGAGTTTATTTTACTTTTTTGTTTCTCTTCAATAATGCACAGTATTGTGGAAATAACCAGATTTCAAGAAGAATATTTTTTTTGCAAATGGTAAGCTGCAAAACATTCTCTGATGCACATTGGAATTTTGCAGATACTGCACTGCTATGTTGTATCCTTGCGTACAGCTTTACCCAGTTGTAATATGCTTTGGTCTGCACAGACCCGGCACTTCTTATGCCTTTTCTTCTTCCCATCTGGCACTGGTATTTTTTCAAGAAAATGTTTTCCAGTGAGTCGCGTCAAGCTGCTTCCTGGAGATGGATGACGCTCTTGTGGGTCGTCTTCAAAAACAGCCATATCACTTCCAATACTATTCACGAACTCTGTCATGGATATTTTCTTTTGCTTGACATGGTTGTACATTACACACACATTTGACAAGCAGATGAGTAGCATGTGAAAAGCCAATTTTCTCCACAATTTGACTGATCTGTGGTTGAATGCTCCAAACGACATACGCTGGTAAGAAAGATCAACACTAAATTTTTTGGCATTGTAATTGACCACCGCAGCTGGCTTAGTTTTCACATTTTCTCTTCTGTCCATAGACGTGACGATTTTCGCCTCATGTCTTGTGCTCAGCATGTAAACATGGCGTTTATCTTTCAAACACTGCACCAACATGTTTCTCTTCTTGCAAAAAAATCTGCTCACCTCTTTGCAGTTTTGGATTGCGTAGTTCACTAGGCATGCCATCTTTGTTCTTTTTTACTGTACCCACCAGTGCTGTCTGCCATTCTCAAGTGTAACAGCCAAGGAAGGACTTGTGTAGTAGCGGTCAGTGTACAAAGTGTGACCATTTCCAGCTAAATTGTGTAGGAGTCACATAACAACATAATTTATCATATTGTCTTTGCCACAGAACACTTCAAAATTCCAGATATAACCTGTCTTTGAATCAGAGAGCATGTAATTTTCATTCCATAGCGACTGGGTTTTTGAGGCATGTACTGCTTGAAATACAGCCTGCCTCTGTAATCACACATACCCTCATCAATAGTAATGTCCTCGCTTCTTGATATAAAGTCCTGCACTTCTGACATAATGCCTCAAGCAGTGGCTGCACTTTGTACAAGGCATTATAACCAGACTCACCTTTTTCTTTCTCCTGCCTGTTGTCATTCAGCTGAAAATTTGTCATTGGCGACAAAAATCTGTCCCTTGACATCAAATTGGGCCTTTCAGATATACTCATGTGTATAATAATAGCAAGGTATTTTTTGATTTCACCTAGTGACACTGGTTACCAGGATGCTACTTTTGCGTGATATTTGGTTTTGTTTCTTTTTCACATTTTTTTCTGGCGAGTATACAAATTTGTTTGCTCCTTCATTAGATGTATTATGTCCTGACTAACAAAATTAGAGGAAAAAAATCAAGTGGTGCACTATGTTCATCCAGTTGTGCTTCAGATTTCACACCAGAAATGCCAGAATATACAGCTATATTCTGCGCAGAATCAATTTCTGTCCAGTCACTTTCAGCAAAATATCTGGCTGCAACCTTACCTTGTCTGCCATCTCCAACATTACCTGCTGTATTCCTGTTGCTACTCTCAGGCCTAGTATTGCCATAATAGTTTTCTTCATGTGACGAGTAATTTTCTTCTTCACTATCTAAAAATAAATCAATTGTTGGGGTGTTGAATTGAAAAACAAATAAAAATGCCATGTGAAATCAAATTTATGAAAGCAATACTTACCAGAATGACTTTAATTTCCAGGCAAAATGAAATCTGGATCATTATCATTATAATTTTCTGACTCACTAATGCTAAAATCACTCGCCATCATGGTACGTATGTATCAAAAATGATTTAGAGCTCCGTTTTATTACTTTGCGGGCGTATTTATTTCGTTCTGCAGATAGAATGCTTCTAGCGTGGCGCATGAAAAACATTGCCACAGTCGCAGCAGTTTATTGATTTTAAGACTTTTTACAACAAAGGCGACGGCCGTAACATTATGTCCCATTGCTATATATTATTTTTAAACTTTGGACTTAAAAATACGTCCTTCGCATTTTTGAAAAGAAATCGGAAGACGTAAAATTGTGAAAATAGTACTCAAAGTGTTAAAATTAGAAAATTTATCTGATTGTAAATCATTTTTATTGATTTTTAAAACAATTTTGAAATGAACAATGTCCAATTCTTTATTGATGGAAGTTGCTGTTTTTATAATTTCATATCCAATAGCCCAAAGTTCTAAAAGATCTATAATTTGATCCATTTATAATATTAAAAAAATTTATATGTTTTATAAAAAAGTGATACTATGAGAAAATTTTAATTGGAATTAAGATTTTTTATTTGACCAAATAATTCATCTATATTTCTAGAAATTTGTAAAAGTTTTAAATGTAACCACTCAACTACAAGTCTAAAATATTGTATTAAAATATTGAACCAATTTGTTGGTTCTTCCATTTAATAAAATAAAAAAATTTATATGTCTTCAGTAATCATCTCTTTCAAATAATCATAAGTTCAATTCCATTGACTAACTAGAACAACATTACAAATTGTATGTGCTTCAACAGCTTTAAAAAAATCAACACTAATTTTTATATATATATATTTTTTAACCACAGTTGTTTTTCTATATAAGCAATCAATAATATACAAAGGTCTTCGACCCCAAAATTAATAATAATTGGTTTTACCATCAAAGAGTTTAGAACCGGCTTATAATAAAGTTCATTATTTCTATATACAGTAACCAGTTTTGTTTTAGAAGTTCTAAAATCAATATAAGCAAGAAACACTTTATCACAAAAAATTATTGCCAATATCTACATTCCAATTTTGTTTGGAAAAATTTAATTTCTACCATTTTTAACACAAATATTTTTCACATTACAATGGTCAAATATAGAAGCATGCACAATTTTTTCTATAAGTTTGAAACCCTACAATTACAAAATTGGGTATGTCAAACTGTAAATTATTAAACTGATCTTTTACATCAAAGTTAAATACAGTTGTTCCAATAGTAACTTCTTTTTCTAAAAATTTCCAATAATCAAAACTTATAGGTGTTTTTGGTTCTTTGTATATTTTTTCTTTAACTGCAATGGCTGTGTTAGCTTTGTATTAAACAATAGGCCACATAATTTATAATTTTTGAATAACAATTTTACCTGGATCAGCATAATCTCCATCTAGTATACCATCTGCGTTCTTATTTTAAAAGACAAATAAACAGTTATACGATGAATTACGAATAAAAGTAATTATAGAACCACCTTTCCAATAAATTTCATTGTTATCTCGAATAAAACCAAACAGATATCTCAGTAAATAAATTATTTCATTTGGTTTGGCACTATGAATAGCCTTTACTTGATAATAATCATCAACACACGATAATTCTAAATAATTTTGTTCACCTGGAGATCTCAACATAGTATTTATTCATCACTGTCGAAGTTACACCTGGATTATCAATAGTCTCAATAATATGTCCATGTTTTGAGATTTCTACTCTAGAAAACGGAAAAAGGAAAAAAGTTAGAACAAACATCAATGTTATCTAACTTATCATAGTTTGCCACATCAACAACTTTATCTCTATTTTGTAATCTAAACCATTCATAAACATAAGCCTCACTTGGAAAAGAAAAGCCATCTCCTATAGGCATATAAAATTCAATTCTATTATTGTTAACATTTAAATTCCCTCTAGTTTGATCAGATAGGGGCACAGTTTGCCTCTCAAAACTCTCAATACTTTTATAATTCATTTTATAACTAAAAATTTTATATATCAATGAACGAATCAAAGGATATTTCTCAAGTTAAATTACTAATCGAGAGGTTCAAAAATTATAAAAATCACCATGAAGTGGAATAGGAAAGAAAAAAGACCTACCATTAATTTGTGAATTACAACATATTGGCAAAAAAGTAGAACAAGTGAAGAAAATAAAAATTTAATAAACACACTTGTTCCTGTCACAGCAAAAAATTAATATTATCCGCAATTCCAGAAGAAACATCATTTGAGAGAGAATTATTTGCAGAACAAAAATCTCCTAATTTGGAAGAGCAAATTATATTAATCCATTAAAAGATTTGCCACCTATAGCAAGTGTTTCCACTATAAATCTCGGAAAATATATTTCTAAAAACATTAATGTCATTAATGAAAAAATTTGGTTTACAAGGAGATGGGCAAGGTTTTAAAATTGGTGGTACAAAAGTAAAAACAGATAGCGATTTTCTATTTGTCAAAAATAAAAAATATGAATTAACAATAGGCCTTACTAATTTGATAACAATAAGTAAAAAAGATAAACATACTTACATATGTACACTTGCAATTAGGCTACCGCCCAGTGGCGAGCTCTCTCACCTCTCCTTCACCCAACCAACTCCTTTTCCACTCCCTTCCTACACTTACCAACCCCTCTCACAGATACCAATTCCTCCCTCAACACATTCCACTCCCTCATAGACCTCACAAGCATGGACTGCCTACCTTGCTCCCTTCTCCAACATACCTTCGGAAGCTTCAAACTGTTGTTTCCTCTTCCTCTAAACACCCCCTTACTTAGCTTGCAGTGTAGCCCTCCCCATCCTCCCTCTTCTTTCCCACCCTGTACATCCTGACTAACCGTTCAACTTTCCTCCTGTCCTTCAATGAACTCCACCCCATTTTTTTCATCATCACTGATGGCCTATAGTTCCCTTCTTCCTCACCATCTTGCCCCTGCCTTCTCCACCTACCCTTCACCCATCTTGCTGCCTCTCTCTGCACCTTTTCCGGTTCCCGCACCTCCATCTCCACATACGGGTCCCATACTGCTGCAGCATATTCTAACATTGGCCGTACCATTGTGCCATACGCCTTCTCCTTCACCTCACAGCTGACTCCATTCAGCACCCTTTCCAGCATACCCAGAGCCCATCTTCCCTTTACAACTACCCTCTCTACCTGTTTTTTTTCACCTGAGGTCTCCCTGCAGTACAATCCTCAGATACTTACATTCTGCTTCTTCTTCTATCTCTTGTCCCTCCCACCTGTACATGTCCCTGCGTGTCATCTTCTTCCTTGTGAACCTCACTACCTTAGTTTTTCTTACATTTATCTTCATTTTATTTTTTCTGGTCCATAACATATCTTATCAATGTCCGCCTGCAAATTCCCGCCCCCTCTCCCACCTCAACATATACAACACAATCGTCTGTAAACAATCTGATTTTTCCCTTAATCCCAAAACCATGTCATTTACCACTATGAAAAAACAACAAAGGACCCAGCACGCTTCCCTGTGGTACCCCTGACGTAACCTCCTCTTCCTCCGATATTGCCTCCCCCACTTTCACCCTCTGCCTTCGCCCCCTGAGAAAGTCCCCTATCCATTCCACTACCCTCCTGTCTGGTATCAGTGCCTCCACATTCCTCATCAATGTCCCATGAGGCACCTTATCAAACGCCTTCTCAAAATCTATGAAGCAGGCACCCACCTGCTTCCCCTCATCAACTACCTGCACCACATCCTCTAATAACCCAGCCAGCTGAGTCTCAGATGAGTATCCCCTCCCATGAAACCATGTTGGGACTCCTCCAACCAATTCATATTGTTCATAACCCTCACCACATACTGCACCACCAGCCTCTCCATTACTTTTCCTGTACTTGATGTGAGACTCACCGGTCTGTAGATGCCAGGCCTCCCCCTATCCTCTCACTGTTTGTGTATAGGTACCACCATAGCATCCTTCCAATGTTGAGGTAACTTACCATCTCCTAAGGAATTTTTAAACAGCACCTCTAAATATTTGACCAACTCCCTGCCACCAAACTTTAATGCTGCGTTACTTATCCCATCAAGACCCCCTGCCTTATAGCTCTTCAAACACCTAATTACCTTTTCTATCTCCCACTCCCTCTTCTTAAACACTCCCCGAACCCTGTTTGTGCCCCTATTCCAACCCTCCTTTGCCTCAAACACTGACAAGTACTGTCCCTGCAGCATCTCCAATTTTTTTGGTCATTTGTTGCATGCCTACCATCCCTTCCTGTTATTCCTGTTAGCAGAAGGATCCCTTCCTCTCCTCTCCTTAACCTCCTAACATACCTAAATAATTTCCCCCATTCCTTGCCTTTTCCTTCTTCCAACATGTTCCCCAGAATTACATTCTTTGCCTGTTTGATCTTCCTTTCAAGCTCCCTACCCATTTGTTTCATCGTTTCTTTAGATCTTATCATCAATTCATCTCTCCACTTGGCATGTAATTTTCTTTGGCACAAATTTCTCCAACATAACCTCCATTAATCTTCTAAACTCCCTCCACAACCCCTCTACACCCTTCTCCATAGACCATTTTTTAAACCTGTCTCTGGAAGATTTCTGCCCCCTTCTTGTTTCTTCTCCCATACTGCCACACCAACCTTTCTGCCATTTGCACTTCTCTCATCCTGCCAATCCCAATTTCTACAACCGGAATATGATGGTCGCTTATACTATCCAATACTATTGCACCAACTACAGCATTCCTAGGTCTGACCAACACCACATCCAGCACTGACCCAACACCATCCTCATTCCATCTCGTAGGTGTTTCTACTATCTGGACTAATCCTCTGTTGACTAACTGTGCTGCCATTCTCTGCATTATGTTACCCATTCCTTCTGCACCCTCTACCCATTTCACCACTGGCATATTCAAATCCCCTATTACAACAACCCACTGCCTGTCCTTTAGTCTATCGACCCTCTCTTTGATCATCTCAATTGCCTGCCCCTGTCCTGGTGGTCTATACACTGCCAGCAATGTAATACTCCTATTAATACTACCACTCAATTTAATTTCCATTACCTTGACATCCTCACTAACCCATTCTACCACCCCTTTTAGTCCTTTCCTTACACACACCATTATTCTTCCTCCTCTCCCATCCCTCTCTCTTCTGTAGATGGTGCACTTATCCTGTCTACACTCAATGTCCAGTTCTTCCTCAGTCAACCAAGTCTCCACAGCTACCACTATATCCGCCCCATATCCGTCAACCTTTTCCCAGAAGCCCTCCAGCTTGTTGTACACACTCGTACAGTTCACCACCATTATCTTTTTACTAGTACCCTGCTTTACCATCCTACATTGCTTACCCCCTATCTCCACCCCTGTGGCCTCATCAATGCTATCCTCTCCATTTCTCTCAACTTCTGTTTCCTTGCTTCTAACTAATTGCTATTTCAACAATTGCTGCTCTGCCCTGACCCTCTCCATGCAGCCAGCTACTTACCTACCTAGCAGATCACCTAGAATCCTCTTTCCCTGCTCTGTCAGGGGAACCTGGTCCTTCCCTACACTTTCCTAGCCTATCTATTTCCTATTATCTATAAATGTAGCCCCCAAATCCCTACACACCTTCTCATATACCTCACTCGCAGACACTACCTTCCTATAGGATACTCCTTTCCTAACCAGCACACCACTGACTACTGTCCTAGCTCCAGGGAACTTCTCCCGCACTTTCCTGAAGTCCCCTGAGGTCCCGCTCTACATCCTGCCCCACGTCCCTTCGGTCTTATAGATAAATCCACTGGTGAAGATAAATTCACTAATGAGGACTATAAAAATTATGCAGAAATTGTTTTATTAACAAATGCAGCATATCAAAATTATGATCCAACTATGAACATAGCTTCAAGTATCGGCTGGAAGTATAATGAAATGATTAAACCAATTTATCAAGAATATATAAAACATTCTCCTAAATCTGGTGAAGATATAAAAAAATATAGTTGCAAAGAACATATTTGGCTGGATGATGTTAGAAATTAATGAATAGATGTTAATTATTCATGGTGAGAAAATGCTGGCAATTATTATTAACAATGAAAAATTAAGTATAATGAATATGTTAAACAATAAATTTTCTGATTTTGATGTTAATAATCCGAAAGAAATTCCATATCTAATACGAGTTTTAAATATGTAATTCCACACACATTTTGGAGTTCTGAACACCATGGCAAAGGTATTATAAATTGGGCGTAAAATTATTAAAATTTGCCCAAAATGCATTTGCCTGGTTATAATTATTGTGGTCCATTTACAAAATGAAACGAAAAATTAGAAAGAGGAGACTCAGGAATAAATAAATTAGATGAAGCTAGCAAATATCACAATATTGCTTATAGAGATCATAAAGATTTAGAATCTAGACATGAAGCTGATAAAATTTTACAAAAAGAAACAAAAGATAATATGTTAGATAAAAACACTCCAATTGGTGAAAAAAATGCTTCTGCTGCCGTTGCTTCAACTATGTTAAGAAAAAGAAAATCAGGTTGGGGAATTAAAATGTTTTATTGAATATATATTTTTTTACTTATATAAATGAAGATAACAAATATAATTTTCAATATTCCCTTTGAGGAATTAAAAGATTTGGGTATAGATAAATTTTTAACAGATGATGAAATAGCGATTAAAAATAAAAAAATTGAAAGACGATAAAATTTTCAAATTAACTTTATCATTTCTAACAGTCAAAAAGCTAGCCAAAGAAAAACTGGCAGTGGTTTACATCATGGACGATTTCTACCAATTTTATTTGCATCTTTAGGTGCACTCAGTGCTTTAGCTGGAGGAGCTAGTGCAGTTTATAATCCTGTTGAACAAATTAAAAAAATAAATAAAAAAGAATTAGAAGAACAGTAAAGACACAATTTGGGAATTTAAAATAAAGCAGTAAGTGAAGTAGTTGCTAAAAAAGAGGAAGGCAAAAATATTTCAATATGTACCCACTATCTAATATCGACATTAAAATAAACGCAAAAAAATTAAATATAAAAAAATTTCAGAAATGTTTATATGATTGATGAACTATCAAATAGTATGCTCAAAAATGAATGTGCTGTGGTAAAATTCAACATTTCAACAAATCCTGGCTCTCACTGGGTTTGCTATTTTAAAAATAATAATGATGTTTACAATTTAGATTCATTTGGAGGTAATATTCCCAATAATTTAATTCATTATTTCAAAAACAGAGATGTTTAATACAATGATCACAGAATTAAGAATTTTAATTCAGTTATTTGTGGAATCTAGGTTTAATTGTTTTATATCTTTCTTTGAGAGAATTTAATTTTAATGATAAAATTTCTATGTTATTAAATTGCATATATATTTGGGAAACCATTAATGAAATTTTTAAATATAATCTTTGACACTAGCGCTTATGCTTTAAAATCATATGTAGATTTACAATGCAATTTGAGTATTACTTCTTTACAAAGCGAACTACCCACCTGTTTAGATTACACAAAATCGTACGTTTCTTTTCTAGGACATAGACTTGTTAATATAAGCGAACTTGTAGATAATAAAGATGCGGTCAATTTTTTATTTTTTATAGAGAGAGAGAGAGAGAGAGAAGAGGAGAGAGAGAGAAGAGAGAGAGAGAGAGAGGAGAGAGAGAGAGAGAGAGAAGAGAGAGAGAGAGAGAGAGAGGGGGAGAGAGAGAGAGAGAGGAGAGAGAGAGAGAGAGAGAGAGAGAGAGAGAGAGAGGAGAGAGAGAGAGAGAGAGAGAGAGAGAGAGAGAGAGAGAGAGAGAGAGAGAGAGAGAGAGAGAGAGAGAGAGAGAGAGAGAGAGAGAGAGAGAGAGAGAGAGAGAGAGAGAGAGAGAGAGAGAGAGAGAGAGAGAGAGAGAGAGAGAGAGAGAGAGAGAGAGAGAGAGAAGAGAGAGAGAGATGAGAGAGAGAGAAAGAGGAGAGAGAAGAGAGAGAGAGAGAGAAAGAAGAGAGAGATCAGATTATGCATTAAAAGAGGATGAAGATTCAAAATATAAAACTATTGTTTCTAATTATGCTCTAAAAGAAGATACAAATTTACAAAATCAGTAATACTATTACTGATTGTATAAAACAAATAAATAATGTGTAACAGACATTAAAAAAGATTGTAGATTCAAAATATAAAACAATTTTATTCTGATTATGCATTTAAAAACAATGTCAAATCAAAATACAATACTAGTGTTTCTGATTTGAAAACATATGTAGATTCAAAATACAATACTATTTCTTCTGCTTTACAAGATCATATAAGTTTTTACTTGTACAAAAAAATATGTTTCTTTCGACATCGTAGAATTACTACGTAGAATTCACAGTAAAGTGAGCACTTTTGAAAGTCCTCTCATTTGGAATATGTGTCAATAAATGTATTTTATTTTAGCGTTAGACGTTAATTTCGGAGTTCGGTGGAATATGCAAATTGTGTTTATTACATACAGGCAATATTAATTTTCAAAGGTAGTTCAAGAATAAAAAATGGCTGAAAGGGAAAAGTAACTAGGGCCTCAAAAGAGCTCGCTTTACCGTGAACAGCCTATAGTCTGGCTGATAGATGATGCACTCAATAAAAGATATTTCCATAAAGAAATAGCTGATAAATTGCAAAATTCAAACAAATCTGTTTTGAATTATTGCGATACACTTGTTAACACCAAATATACAAAACTAAAGAAGCTGTTGCTGATTAAGAATTAGATGTTAAATTACAAAATTTAAACCAAGCAGTTGTGAGTTATTGCGATACACTTGTTTACACAAAAGTTGAAAAAACCAAAGAAGATTCTGATAAAGAATTAGATGTTAAGTTACAAAATTTAAACCAATCAGTTGAAAAATGCATGGAAGAAAATTTATACATATTTTATTTTTCTGTAAAGTGGCTTAGAAATAAGAATGTTTTTCACTTAGATAATCATATGCCTTTCTTTACTTTCTTGATGGATTGTACCGTTTATAAAATATTTACTTTACCTGATAATATTTTACCTGATGATACTATGACAGTTATTAAGGGACTTAACAAAATAGATTACAGTAAGCCTTTTGATGCTAAAAAAGGCGATAATTTAACTTTTAAAGTAAAAAATAATAAAATACCTGAATTAAATGATGATGTGAATATAATTATAGGAATATTTGTGAAATATAAAGATTTTATATATATATATACACACACACATACATTCACGCACGCACGCACACACACACACTTAATATTAAATTTAAATGGAGAATACTTGGTGTTTGAAGTGCAAGAAAGTCACTAAATAAAATAATATAAAAACTGAAAATACAACAAAATGGATGATTAGTTCAGAAAAATAAATGTTCCATATGCAATTCTATTAAATCAAAATAAAAATAATGCCCACAGTAAGAGAAGGTATAATTAATTAATTATATCAGCCAGCGAGAAGAAATTTCCTCAGAATAAAAGTAATATCATATGGAATTGATCTTGTTGAAATGGATACTTGCAATTTGAAAGGCGTATCACATATAAATAATGGATATAAATATATTATGACAATTATTGATGTTTTTTCAAAATAGGCATTTGCTATACCAATTAAAGATAAAATAGCTAAAAATGTAGTAAATTCTTTAGAATCTATAGTGAAGTAAAGAAAACCACTTAATATTCAAAGCAATAATGGCTTAGAATTTTATAGTAAAATATTTAGTGAACTTATGCAAAAATATAACATCAATCATTATTCTACATTCATTCAGTGAACTAAATGTCAGTGTTGTAGAAAGATTTAATCGAACTTCGAAGAAATAAAATGTGGAAGAAATTAGCTTTAATGGCAATTATAAATTGATAAATATATTAGACAAATTAGTGAAAGAATACAACAACACAAAGCATAGAACTATTGGTATGAAACCAATTAAAGTTAGTAAGACCAATGAAAAAAAATTTAATGCAAACAAAGATTGTAGACACGATTACTAAACTGAAATACAAAGTTGACTATGTCGTTCGTGTAAGCAAGCTAAATAAAATTTTTGAGAAGGGTTATACTGCTAATTGGTCACCAGAATTGTTTGCTATTTGTAAAGTTTTAAATTATGATATACCAACTTACAAGCTGAAAGACACTAAAGGAGAAGAAATAATAGGTAGTTTTTATGAATATGAAATTATGAAAACAAACTATCCTGATGAATATTTAGTCGAAAAAGTTTTAAAACTAAGGGAGATAATAATTATGTACAATGGTTGGATTTTGATAATTCCCACAACTCTTGGATTAATAAAACAAATGTTTTGTGAATATGAATATTAAAATTAAAAATTAGTTTCTTACTCAATTTGACCAAGAATATTAATATCATTAATCAATTGTTGCTGAGTATAATCATTTCCGACAATATTAAAATAGTTTCGAAAACACTCAATGTGAGCATTCAATGTTTCTTTCATTCTTTGATATAAATTTATAGAATTTGGAAAATAGTCAAATCTCAATAATTCTTGGCAGTTTTGATGTCTATCTTCTATTCTGTACAATTGTCTTTGAACAGATTTTCTTTGACATAGTAATCATATTCAATCTCATTATAAAATAATTTTAAAAGAACCAAAGTTGGATTTAAATCTTGTTTTT
Organism: Dryococelus australis; assembly: GCA_029891345.1. Taxonomy (NCBI): domain Eukaryota; kingdom Metazoa; phylum Arthropoda; class Insecta; order Phasmatodea; family Phasmatidae; genus Dryococelus; species Dryococelus australis. The sequence continues at coordinate 281,964,748 of CM057009.1, read as the reverse complement.
GTGTTTGTGGTACAACATGAGGGGTAATTTCTCTGATTACCTCATTTCTGTGAGCTATTCCATCTAATGCCATATGAACTGACTCATAAATTTTCGATATGTTCATCTTTAATTTTATTTATATCTCTTAAATTATCAAGTTGGCCATCTTTAATTTTGTTCATTTTTTTGTATACTCTATTTGACATTTATATGCATTACATATTTTTGAATCATATACTTGCCATGTTTTCTAATTGATGGAATAACATTCAAATATCCATGTTTTAAAATTTTTAGCAATTTCACAATGTGAACTAAAAATAAGTTCATATAAACCAGGCTCACTAATATAAACTGCTTTGCCTTCATCATAAGAGAGGCGGTATGCATTTTGCAGACCACCTATTTTGGTAAGAAAAGATCTATATTTTGGAGAAACTTTTTTATAAAGCAATTAAATTAGCATCACAGTGTCTAAATATACATTAAAATTTTATATTATTTCTTATCAATTGTTTAGGTATTTTTGAATAAGTTTGTGCTACACAAAAAACCTCAATATTTTTATGCCGACCCTAGTAAAGTACTTGCGGACGACATTTCGTTAATCTAAAATTACATCATCAAAAATAACAAAAAATTATTTTCACATTGAGCCAAGGGAATAAATTCATCATTGTTATTAAAAAATAGACTATTTTTTTTATTAAACTTGCTGGATATTACATCAAAGTCATTTTGTAGCTGAATCTATTTTGGTTGATTTAAACTTTTAGAGCAAACATACAGTTGATTAAAATTTAACCATCCTGGCTTATAAATGAAATTGGTCATTAAATTGGTTTTCTCACAATTGCTCAGGCCTACAATAATCCCTCTAATATCATAAGGCAATAATTCACCATTCTTTTTATGCTTAGAGTTTTCTTCAGAAATTAAAACACCAACACCCCAATTAACTTTGCAGAGAACAGGCTGCTTTAGCTGTCGCTTCTTCATTTAATATAATTTTTTGTAATAAATGGATAATAAAGTATTTAAATTAACAAATAGTTTTATACTAAGAAGAAATTTCATTATGATATAATTCATAAAGATAAATCAATTGCCTTAGTTAGTTTTAATACAAAAATTTTATCATCAAATCTAAACAACAATATGATAATGACAATTGAACACAATGGTCCTAATGCTGATAAAAATGAAGTTAAAACTATTCCTAGAGGTCAATACAATATAGACTCTCTGAAAGAAACTATAAATTCGATTGAGCTATTTTTAATGAACAACATTGAATTACCAACACATAATGTGAAAAATATAATAACGATTAAATCTAAATTTCATATTTAAACTTGACGATAATTTATCTCATATGCTTGGCTTTGAGATAAATATAACTATGGAAAAGGACAACATTTTTGTAGGTACTATGTTACCTAATTTTAACCCATTTACAACATTAAACATTCACTGTAACGTAGCATATGGCATATAACTAGTTTTCCACCAAAAACTATGTATGGTTTTGGAGATTATATAATTTATGAGCCTCTCCATATTCAATTTTTTATAAAATTAATAATGAGCGATTTAACCACATTGTTTCAGAAATTAGAGACTAAAATAGTAAGCTAATTGGTTTCGATGGTGCTGACATTGACATTGTTTTAGAAATTAAAAATGTTTAAAAATCCATTGCATCAATATTTTGGGGGGATGTTTCATAATTAATAAACCTCTCATTAATAAAATTATAAATTTTGATATCCATATGGCAGTGTATCTATTTTATTTTCTAGTATATATCTCTTGTTATCATAAGGACTTAGTGCAATTTTATTAATTCTACTGTATATATTTTGTTTTTCTCACTAATTAGTTTCATTGTTCTATATTCTATTTTCTCTTTAAACAAACAATTCTTATAGTCTTTGAATGTAATTCTCTTATTAACTACACATTTTATCACACCTTTCGATTTTTTGTTTTCTTTATCGTCAACTCTATATGCATACATTTTTGCTCGTAAACTAACAAATTCTTTCATTATTTGCCATTACATTCGTCTTTCATTTTCCCTACAGCTTTCTTATTTATTTGTGGCATGTTATAGATTTTGTTGTTTGGATAATCACTGAATCAAATTTTCTAACATTGTCTTCATGTCTTCGTAAAAATCTATTTTTATGTTATAAATGTATGAATCGGTATCTTGATAACACAACTCAATTTTATCACCATATTTTGGTTTCATCACTTTATAATGGAAATCATACATTAAATCTTTCAATTATGTCCAAAATTGACATGCCCACATAAATAGGCTTATTAAATTTTACAGTTGTTTTATGCAAATGTATAGCCGCAAGATTCTCATTAAATATAGTACTCCTTTTGAAATTTGGTTTTGATATTAATTTTTCACATTTTTCTGCATCTGATATTAATCTTATATCTACTCTGTTTTCTTATATTTTCCATTGTTTTGCCAAACACAGAATTATTCATGATCTTATAAAAATCTTTTTCGAAATCATTTTTGCATTAGTTCTCATCTCTGTATTCAAATCTATATACATTTCCAGCCAATTAGACTGATTAAACTTCAATATTCTATGTATTTTTGTAAGCTTCAATCCATTATTTAGACACTGTTTTAAATTACAATAGTGAATTACATACTTCTATTTGTTAACTTTGGAACTACCTTATTTTCTAGTTATCTTAGAAGCCTCCATACTTGTTTCTTTAAAGGGAAAACATTTTCAATTACAAAATGAAAAATAAGAATAATAAATATAGTGAATAGTATCGAAAAGGTGTTCAAATTAATGGGAAATCATATTTAACTTCTTGTTAAGATGGTAATTCTTAAGATATTCACTAAAACATTTTTTACATATAGTTGTATGTTCACCCTTACACGATTTATTATAAGAAAATAATTTGATAGATTTATTCTCATTACATACTTTACATGTTTTTGTTGGATGATAAACAAGTTTTTATAGTGTATAAAGGCTTAAAAGAAATGAAAAATGGAAAATATGTACGTGATATTGAATTCTGTTATAACATTTAAATTATATTAACTTTTTAATCTTTTATTTGATTTATAACTTAATTTGCTTGATTTAGATTGCTCGCTTACCAAATAGGCATAAAAAAAAAAGCAAGCTTGAAACTCAAAAAATTCTCTTGCTTGATTTGTGCTTAATTTTAGGATAAATTTGCATTTTTTAATGAAAATGTGTGGTGGTCCAGGACCTGCCGTTTAGATATACTGGTTACTGTTCGAGTTGGGTTAAACAATTCACTTGTTAGGATGTACTGTTGGTGGTGTATTTGCAATTCTATATGCCACCATAAAAGTGCCTTGCTGACAAACTTGTGTGCTGATCAATGCATGTCAGCAGATGGTGCACATCACTAGTAGTATGTGAGCAAATATCACACCCCATCACAGTGTGGGGCATAACAATAGTAAAAACAGTATTCCATCATCGACTTGTTGCATGTCCCATAACACAATATCTTGATACTTAACTTAGAATGGAGTTGAGTTGAGAGGTTTTGGTGGGTGTTTAACAGTGAGTTCTTGAGCACTGGTGAGAGTGAAATGAAGTGGTAATGAATCAGCAGTGGAGTGCAAGAAGAAGGGAAATGGGAGAACCCCGAGAAACTACTAGTCAATGAAAAATGTCAACCATGGTTCCCATGTGCAAAAAACTGGGTGGCCCCTCTGGAAATCAAAGTTGTTTCTCTTTGGTGGAAGACCACCTCTGGGCCATGCCCAGTGGTCTACCACGGCTGATTTGTGCCTTCACAATCCCACAGCTATCTTTCCACATTTTATATTTACAACAGAGGCATGTGAGGTTTGAGAGTAAACCAAGTTTGGGACCCCAACTTATTTACAGAACTATATCAAGAACCATCTGTGGAGTGGTTTATCACTTGTGGTGGAACCTTGTTTTTGATGCAGGCTTAATCGCTACTGGCTACAGGAGCGTAGCTGTGATTATTGCCCTGTCTAACATGATAAGTGGTGCAGGGAGGAATCATCATCCCTATGTTTCCAAATTCGTTTCCGAGCCTCAGATAGGTTTCTCCCACGAATGAGTGGAACAGAAGCTCAGTCAATATATTATATGACTACACAAGGTCATAAACCTAGCATTATCTCACAATTCGACAATCAAAGATATGAATGAATTATTATAGCAAAATTAAAAATGTATAATGTGAAGCTAAGATGAATTGTAACTTCATTATTTTCATTCTAACTAAAAGGTAATTTTTTTTATAAAAATACCTTTCTCACAGCACTCACACTCTAAATTATTTACAATAATGGTGAAAACCAAGTATAAAGCAAATGATCATACACTATTACACATCCTACCATAACCAGACAACATTATGACTATGTATAATTTAATTTGATGAAGTTTTATAAATACATACACAGTCAAATCACATTAATATGACCACCTGCTAGAAGTGCCATCTGCAGTGTGTAGCCCATGATGTATGGCCCATGACTTGGGCTGGTGAAGCGGGTATATAATGCGACCAACAGGCTGGCTATACACAATGCACTTTCTGCTGTCATAGGAAAGGATAGCGATTTAAGAGAGTTGCAAAAAGGGATGATCATCGGCTTTCGGACAAAGAGGGCAGCATTTAGGAAACAGTGAAGTTTGTGAACTGTTCACGTGCCTCTGTGGTAAAGCTGTATTGTGAGTGGATGAATTGCAAAATTGGGAATAACTGCTGTGAAAACTGTGGAGCTCTAAGCGCCATTGATATCCGAGGTGAACATCAACGTTGATGGTGCATGAAGGCCAACCGACAGGCTACAGTAGAACAGCTCGATGTCCAATGAACCAGGGGGCATCCAGACACATGTCTACCGCCACAGTTCAGCAAACCCCTCTGCAAATGGGGCTCCGGAGTAGACAGAGGTTGACTGCACCCATGCTAACAGCGGTACATCCACGAAAACGACTGGAATTCGCTCGACAGTATGGCAACTGGACAGCTGCTGATTGGCGACTGGTAGCCTTCTCCAAGAAATAATTTTTTTCAGGTGCATAGAATGGATGGATGTCAGCGTGTCCGGTGAGAAACGTCAGAGAACTGGCACCATGCATCTATTGCTGGATGACCACAAGGCAGTGGGGGCAGTATTATGGTTTGGGGAATGTTCTCAAGGTATTCTCTAGGTCCCATCATCTGTGTGGAAGACAATCTTGATCGATATGGTTATGAATCCATCCTCAGCAATCACATCTACCCGTACATGATGATTGACTTTCCTAAGGAGAATGGGATCTTCCATATGGTTAGAAGTGACTGCATGTGGCTGGAAGAGCACGATCAAGACTTCAAAGATCTTTCCTGGCCTCCAAACAGCCCTGATCTAAATCCAATTTAACATCTGTGGGACCACCTCGATCATCGTGTTTTCTGTCTCTCTTTTCTGTCACGCACCATTCAACAGTTGTGGGATGCACTGCATAAAGCATGGCTCCAGATACTCGTGGAGACCTATCAGCACCTGAAAGTCACTGCCAGCACGTTTAGCTGCTGTCCATGTTGTGAAGAGCGGTTATTCTGGATACTAGCAGGTGGTCATAATAATTTGATTTGACTGTGTATATTATATACAATTATTACTTGCAATCTGTTCCACTATGCAAGTTTGATAAGTATTTTCTACAAATGAAAGAAAAACTGTTGTAATGAGATGAGCTAGGCTTATGTGGAATTTGGGTAGTAAGTGGCCAATGTCCCCCATCCTCATGCCGTGGTGCCAAGGGGTTTCAGTGAGCACAACGGATTACGGAAATTGATGTGACTCATCCATACCTGACACCAGAAAGTGACCATGCCAAGGCGGCATTGGCATATTCTAGAAGTACAATAACTGGTTATCCAACTGTGATTACAGCAATTATTACCTGATTGGCAAAGTATTGATTCTGCTGGCACCCTAACATTGCTCTCATGAACAGCCAATGTAAGCAGGGCAGCTTGCAAGGTTTGAGACCGACTGTCACTTTGGTTCAAATGGTGCAGCTGGCTGCCCTCAGGCTACAGTATCCTCGAGTAATTGCAGAAGCAGCCACGAGGGTGGTGTGAGTGGACAATGTCCCCTGATGATCCAGGAGCAGTCAATGGCTGCGTAATAAGTAATAAGATCCACCCACTGTAAGGCTAGGCCAGACAGATAGTCCCCAAGTTAATAGGTGAGGGTCTGTGTACCATGGGTGTGGTGACTATGGATTTTGCATCAGTAAGTAGACTAGTTTCACTGCATACACAGTACTAGTTATTTGTCCTAGTATTGTGACGTCTTTCCTATCCCATGCTGGGATGCTGCCAGACCTCCTGGTAAGTCTTACAGGTGCAATGACAGGCAAGTGTGCAGCACAATGCAAAGGGGGTGGATCCTGACGTCAGCAACTGGAGGCAAATGTACATAGCAGTCATGCACGCAAGTAAAGCATCTGCTAATCTGGTTGAGAGTAAAAGCCCAGTTCCCTTTAATGCCACCCCTTGGGTGAGTGAGTAAAGAGATTTGGGCGGCTCTTAAAAGCGAGGTATTGAGAGCAGATGAGGGTGTTTGAAGTGAGTATGAAGCAGCGCCAGAATGATAGGGTAGGGTAAATGGGAGATCCCCATGAAAACCAGCCGACCAGCGGCATCATCCGGCATGATTCCCACATACGAAATCGCAGGAGTGACCTGGCCGAGGATTGAACCCGGTTTGTCTTGGTGGAAGGTGAGTGGGCTAACAGCTCAGCCACCGCAGCCCCTGCCACCCCTTGAGGAAGACCACATGCACCTGGGCTTGGCATCAGAATATCCTGGGGATATTATTAAACATAATCTACATCTAGTCATCTTTCTCACCTTGGAGTAACTGGCCTGGGAAGGCTCACTGATTGTAATAGACAACACAGGGAAGACCATCTTTCCTGATGCCAATGATAACTATAGCCAACCTCTACAAATCTAGATGACCCAAGGAGATGGATACAGGACTGGGCAGTAAAAGATCAAACAACACTATATAAATGTAACTTACCTGCAGATTCCTGTTATGATTTTCACATAATAACTGCAGAAAACGTAATATGGGCTGCATTACCAAAACTTTTCCAGAGAGTTTATTCTGTTCCTCATGCTCACGATGACGTTCTAGTTTTTCTGCCAACATGTCCTCCCAGGCTGATCCACTTCCTATTATTATAGATCCAACTTCTTCACCTGCAACAAGAAAAAAAATTGTACAAAAAACTTCAAGTTATAATGATCATAACATTAAGTGTTTACACATTATAAAAGCAAAAATAATGAATGTGGGTACAATAACCATAAGCACCCTTCATTATTGTGTGGAACTTTTTCTGTGTATGTGTCCACACACACACACACACACGCACGTGTTCACACACACGCACGTGTGCACACACACATACGAAGTCAATGCTTATCAAACACTGCTGTCAAGGGTTATCTATTCTTTATTGAAGGATAAATCCTTGAGTCATTAACAATATATAAAATGTGTGAATGCTGTGATAAAAAGCAGCATGTATTTGTAAAATACTGCAAAAATCCCATGTTATGCTTAATCAAAACTAGCAAAGCTTTACTGTTTTTTATTTTGTATTTCCACTGCTAGCTTTATTGTGCTACTCCAAGTTGACAAGTATGATACCAGAGTTATGCTAAATTTGTTGTAAGTCATGCGAGCACGCATAAACATGAAGGAAACATGTTACATCTGTAAGTCCCACTTGGAATGTGCTTAATACCTTCTCATGCACATCAAAAATATTTTGGGCTTTTAACAAACAACCATGCAGTAAAGCAGAGATAATCATTTGAAGGGTGTCTGACACAAGATGGGGAGAAAAAATGTAAAGAGGACCACATGGGTACAAAAATCACGCTCTGCTACCAAAATATTGAGCCACCCTCCCGCCACAGGCCTCGAACATGAATTATAAGCCCCAGAAAGGGGCAAAAAAATCCAAACGTTCCCACCTCTGCTCATAGATGGCCGAAAAGCAAACCCGCAGGTCAATTCCCACAATCAGTGATGTCCTCTTTAAAACAATAAGAGAAAAGGGCAGAGTCACTAAGTCGTTTCCCCTTCCTTCACCAAAATGTAAATAATAGCATAATACTTAAAAAAAATCATCACAGATGTTCTTTTGCAAGTATTATTAAAGAAAACTGTATTGTATTAATAATACATAAGCAAAACAATTATTATGAGGATACTCAATTAAATTAAGTTTTTAGGATATTCATTGACTGAAACAAAAATTAATCTTATGGGAGGAGTGGTGCACCACTAAGTATATTACGTATTCTACTAATGCATACACAGTTTTTCAATTACATTTTTTTCTTCATAATTCACATATCAATCATTAACAAATGGACTGCGATAAAGTCCATTACATAAGCATCCAAAATATTTTTGAAACCGCATGTAACCAATAAGTAAGAGGACATGGTTTTCCTGAATTTGAAGACCAGCTAACAGATCAACAGCCATGGTGAAACACTGTTGCCATGAGGCTGGACTGGATATCAGCAAGATATTTCGAAAAGCAAGATGCCGGAATATGTAGGTATCAAGCTATGTAGGAAAGCTGGACAGCACACAGTGGGTGATGCAGTTTTACGACATAATTTGTAGAAAATAAGACAGTGTAAAAATTACATGACTTTAGATAATGGTACTTGGAAGACAGAAGAAAGAAGATCACATCAGCACCAAAGCAGTTTGCACAACTGGACAATTTCGCCTGCATGGCCAATTTGATAAAATTGAATGCCATGCGGTGGATCCAAATTACATTGGAGATTGATGCTAACAACATATATCAATTTCCTTTTTCACATTATATAAATTACATTAACATTAAGAGATTTGTTTTTCAACAATCATAACAAGACAAAATTTTAACACAGATGCTAAAGTGCCCTATATCATTGCACAAAACAGTAAATTTTTAATTATAAATATACCAATGTTTTATGTTTTCAAAGAGCAATGATTAACATTTTAGTAAAATTGTTCACAATTAGCAGAACAATGAAACAAATAAAGAACAGGGACAAACCACAGGGCTTTGCCATAAATATATTAGGAAAGCGAAATAATGTTTGAACAGGTAAGTGCCACAAGAAAAAAACTGCACAATATTCTAATTTTATTCATGAAATTTCACAATGAAAGACAACAAAACCCACAGGGAACCAAAGATCAGGAAAGTTAATCCAAGGCTAACATGTAAAGTACAGGAAAGAAGGGGTATTCCAAGTTTTCTTGAGGCACCTCACTAAATAAGACTGGAAATTCAGTGCAAAAAAGTGATACATTTATAACCACTGTACATCCTGGTGTAAAAGCTGTAAAACAACTTGATAGACATGCCAAGTCTTTATGTCTGAAGAAACACTTACCCAGAACATACAACATGAATCTTATTGAAAAACAACTATCCCTTATGTTCAAAGCATGAATGGCCCTCAATAGAAAAGCAAAAATCAATGAAAACGGGAAGAGTCAATGAAACACCAGTCCCTGATGGAATAAACCATTTAATTGTTAAATTCAATTGACTGAGAAATTTGATATTACTGTACACACAAAGCGGTACACCAAATAATAAACTAAGAAAACATTCTCTATGGGACCTTGGACATGTAGCCATCTTTGATATGTTACAAGCACAATAGATAATGGCAAATCCTGATGATGAAAAGCCCCCCCCCCCCCCCCCCCTGAACACATGTATTTCATTCACAATCCCTGTTTGCGAGCCTTACAGTTGCAGAGCTGTGATATTTAGACTTAAGAATGTCACAAGTACTTTTTAAAGACTAATGTCTTTTGAAGAACTATCAGTTATACAGGTAAGCTACATTCTGCATATCGTATGACAAATATCTATTTATCTTTCTGGAAGCAACAAAAATTCACCTCAGCTTAATCTTGGCATGCGTATGAACTTGCATGCTAACTTTGGTGGTGCAATGTTAGTAAACAATTACTGCATGTCAGTTGTTGGGTCAGCCCAGAAGGAAATGCAATAAAGCTAAAATTATCTCAGACTACATACGAGGCAAAAGCACCTGAAACTAGAAGTTATTGTGGAAATTCCTGGGAAGTTTTAAATGGCTAGGGGATCCAAAAGTTGGCCGAGAATACTGCCTCACCTACAGAATACAGAAAACATAAAGAAAATGTCATTGCAAACAGAACATAAAACCTCCACAATGCTCAAAGAATTACCAATTTACACCACAATGACTCATTTTTGCCATTAACTCTGCAAATGGACATTAACAGGCTGAGTATAAGTCAGTTGCTTCTAATACAAAACAAGAAGTTATTGATATAACTAATGAGCCTAATTCCCTCTACATGGGTGCAAATGATTTTTAATGTTCTTGAAAGCTTAGATGGTAAGTAGGGCCTTGATGTCTTGTTGACAGCAATATCATTAAAGATGAAACTAGAAACATATGTGAAAGTAGTGAGACAATAACATCTATATATGTGCCTTACCCAGGACTCAAACCCAGAAAATCTCATACCATATACAAGTGTGCAATCAACTACATTACAGAAGTCATATTTGGAGCATTAACTTCAGATATAGTAAGTCTAATGATTTGATGATAGGGTTTACTAACCTGAAATATTTACAAGGCTTTATGAGCCACTAAAAACACATAAGTTTATATGGCCTACCACAGTGCTACTTGTGTAAATGATTTGGAGGAAATGCGTTGATTGGTCCCTGAGATATTGTTACGCCGTGAATATTTAGAAAAAAAAAAAAAAATCTTTTTGTTACTTTTTTTGTTCAGAAACATACGAACTGGCCAAGCCCATCAGTTAAATTTGATTAAATTGTTTAATAGATATGACCAAATTATCAAAATATTTACATGGCCTTCTGTAGCACTTAAGGTGTGCAAAATTTGGTGGAAATTAGTTGAATTGTTCCAGAAATAAGGTAAATGTTAAATTTTATCATTTGGCACTATTTTGCAAAAGGGCTGGCCAAAGAGGATAACTGTATGCATTATTCATGCTTCTAATGGATACTGTAAGATTACAAAATTTGGTTGAGATTTGTTAAATTGTTTAATATACATAACATGCTAACCTAAATTATTTAAATTAATCCCATTAAAAAAGACTTACTGCACACAAAATGTGTTAGTTTACATATCCTACTATAACACTACTTCCTGTAAAATTTGGTGAGAATTGTTTAATTGGTATTTGTTATATGGCATAAAACCTTCATTTTTTTCATTTGATGATCTTTATAAATAGAGGGCAAAAAGGTTAGGTATTAGCAAGTTCCATGATTGTCATACAGCCCATATACAAAGTTAAGTTAAAATTGGTTATACAGTTTTGTAGATATAACACACTATGCTAAAACGTTTTTATTGCCACTATTCTGGAAATAAGTGTCTGGCAAACTTAAAACATATCAATTAATATTGCCACCACAGTAAAACTTCTTCCTTAAATTTGTTATGAATCTCTTGATTGTTTCCCCAAGATATAACAAAAGCTTTATTTCTTCATGTTGGGCTATCTTACAAAATGGTGGAGACATGATGCTCTGTATATAAACATTAGATGGTTGTAATAGATACTGCCAGCATATAAAGTAAAGTTGGAATCTGTTTCATAGATTCATTGATACAGCATACTAATCTTAAATGTTTATAAGGCTACAATTTGATGATAAGTGTTTGACCTATTTAAAACAATATATTTACATGGCCTGCCGCAGTACTACTTTGTTTGCCAAATTTGGTAGTAATAAGTTAATTGTTTCCTCAGATATGACAAAAATTTTATTTGTTTGTGTAGCACTATCATACAAAATTACAGACAAAAGAGGCTCATATTAGACAGATTTTATAGTTTAGTATACACTGCCAGCATACAAAGTTAAGGTGGTGGAATTGTCCACTTGGTTTCAACATTATGGCAAACAAGGCTAAAATAAATATAGGCCAACATTTTTGTAATAAATGTATGACCTAGTTAAATTATACCAGTTCACAACAAATGCCACAGTACTTCTTATTCATAAAATTTGGTACGGATTGGCCAATTGTTTCCCAAGATTTGACATAAAAACTTCATTTCTTCATGTGGTGGCATCTTACAAAATGGCAGTTAAAGTGGCTCTTTGTTAGCATTATATGATATATGTAACAGACACTTTCAGTATTCAAAATTTTGTCAAAATAAATCTAATGGAATGGTAGATATACCAAATAAACTTAAAATATTTATACGGCTGCCATTTTATAAATAACTGTCAAATTAATATAAATTGCACCCATTTACATGGCTTACAATATTATTACTTACGTGCCAAATTTTGTAAGAATTGGTTGAGTAGTTCTTGAGACAGAACGTAAAAGATTTATTTTTCACGTGGTACTTTCTTCCAAAATGGAAAACTATCAACAATATTAAACTCTATAATCAATGCTTACATGGTTCAATGTCAACATAAAATTTGGTTAAAATCAGTTGAATGGTTGCTGAGAGATGACATATCAACCTTAATTTGAAAATGGTCACCATTTTAAAGTAAGCACCCGACATGGTTGAAAACTACAAACAAGAAAGTGATCTCATAGCCCTTTTTATCTTTCAGCAAGAAAGCTAAAAAAAAGGGCCTCAAATAAATGGTTTTATGTCTACATAGCACTGCGTGACAGAAATAATTTATCAAGTAAATCAATAGGAGTCCCTAACTATTGTACGGGCTGTTTAAAAGTATAGGCATACCCTAACAATTAACTTTTTATAGTTCATACTGATAGCTAGTCTTTCGTTTGGCTTTGTCTACACAGTGGGCTATGCTCTTACAAGAATTAATTTAAAATAAATCATTGCAAAGAAATGAAGAATCTGCTTCTCTATGTATTGTCACTTAGCTCTGGAAAATCACCAGTATCAACAAAAATGTGAAAGTGGAAAAATATTACGCCTGGAAAGTACCAATTACACTGGAAAGCGGAAGAAGCTACGTTACATGCTATTTCACCAAGATTACAAAACTGTACTAGCACAATATCATAACCCTGAATTGAAAAAAGGGTAACAAAAATAATCTAATATATATAAAGAAGTAAAAACAAGGTGCTTTATCAGCATGTACAGCCTGCAACATGAAGACAGGAAGATACATGAACCCACAAACATGAGTGTGTGTATGTACGGGATGGTCCGCCTAACGTGGACACCCAAAATTTCCAGAACGATTGCATGTCACGAAATGCAGTTTTAGCTAAATGAAATTACGGGTGGGGGCAAGTAATTTGCGGCAAAGTGACTATTCGTAACATGTGTATGGACAGAAATAATTAAACAACATATGATTTTTCGTCTAGAAACATATATTAATTTCAACAGCATCTGAAAATATGTGCACAGAGGAATTCAGTGACATAGTATATGCAATAGAAAGAAATAGGGAAATGTCACGAAATAATGTGCAAATATGATTAAGTTAAATGAGCTGGTAGCATGGGGCAGTGGACCTGTATTCACAGGTGTAAGCAAGCAACACATGCCGTGATTCATCTTGGCGGGACTGCTTTCTCACAGCAGTGTAGCACAAAACTTAATGGGGCAATGGGCACAGAATGTGATACTGGACAAAGGAGAGCATCACAGAGGAAAGAAGATGGGCAATGTGAGTGTAAGTCTGATATCAATACAGAACATTTTATTCAGATACCAACCTAATTCAAGAGAGATGTTTCCTAGTCATTAACTGTACTTAGTAACGAGAGCATACAAATGCACAGCAAAAATATAACAAACCAACCTATAGTCCATTCCCGATTGGAGGCAACTTATGAAAATCAACCTTTGGGAAAAACACTCTAGGCATATTATGTCACTTGTTTTTTCAATAACCTGTATTCCACAAATATATAACACTGTGGTTAAATTTAGAGTACTGTATTAGTGAATAAATTAACCTTTACCTTACTGTCTTCTATAACTTGTAATATTTATTTCTTTTTTAAATATGAATTAACAACAGCGAGTGCAGCAACGTGTTGGCAATGACCGGTAAGAAATAGTTCACAGTTAAAATATTATTTTAACCTCATTTTTTAATATATCATTTGTAAATTAAATGGTGTCTATTTAAATATTTAAGTAGCCCCGATGGCAACATATCTCATTTTTACAGTTTAAAATAAAAGTAGAAAATATCGTGAGTAGGCCATAATGGTACTGTGTTGTTTTATCGAGCACGAAAGCAATTGAAAAACTCTCTGCTGGGCAAGGCATGTTGCCTTCTTTCTCTTTCTTCGTTTCTTTCACACTTGGGAAATTTCATTTCGCTAGTAATCAACAATATTATACACGTTTCCAATTGCAACATATTTCATACTTATTACAGCAAAATAATTATTTTTGAATTTGTAATCTACAACTGAAAAGAGATTTTAGTGTTTGAATACGTATTTTAATATATTTAGATATGATGGCAGGGCAGTTTTACCTAGTGAAGTTGGCAGACGTGGCAAGCCATGACATGGCGTGTTGCTTTTTGGCAAACGAAACATAAATTATTTTACTCCGAAAAATACTTCAAATTAATACATCACGTTTGAAGATTATGTGTTTTTTAAAAATCTACCTAGACTAGTTACGATGTTGTGAAAAATCTGTGTTTCCATGGCAGTAATAAATATACTGTGACATGTGTTTCGTTAAACATTGCGTCTGTGAAATGGTGTACCTTTGTGCATGTGGTCGATATGCTGGCCCTGTGTGTGCGTGATTTCAAATATTTGATTAGCACTATTTATACATTTTAAATGTGAACTGCTTTTATGACAAAGTTATTTATTTATATCCACGTCTGTTTATCACAACGTTGTACCTTTGCCCTAAGGGGTTTGAAGCACAGTCATGTAACGTAATTTGCCACAATCACAGAAGAAAAATACTTAGCCCAGCCCAATAAATTTCAATAAACCTAATAAACAGTAAGTAGCAATACATAGAAATATGAGCAGAATAAAAGTTATCGTAGGCTTATTTGTGTGCATGTTCACAGCTATCTTTTAAAGTTTGTATTACAAAAATGAGCAAGACGCGTTGCAAGTTTGAATTTAATGTGCCTTTTTCACTGGTTGTGCCTTAGTTTTAATATTTATTCTAACTGAGGCCGTCCTTTTAGAGAAATGACCCAACACATATCAATAACAAAAGGATAATTACAATTAGTACAGCCCTTTACCTCACAGTTGTAACAGTGTTAAACACAGTCGCGGCAAAATACTAACGTGCATTACATGTATTGAGCTACTTCGTGGAAAACAAATATGTTAATGTAAAATAACTGTAACAACCGTCTTCAATTCAGGCATTTTTAAAACGTCATAAAGCTGACCTAAGTAATTTTAGAGGCCTAAACTGTGAATATTCATACGGAATGGTTTTTGGAATATGACAGAATTCTTTGAAAAGCTGTAAACAGTAAACAACACATTTGACAGGTATAAAAGTAGAAGTCACATTTCAATGTTTATTTTTAGGTGTAGCGAAAGTATAGGAACTTATGTACACACACACAATGGAATGTAAGCATTGATTTTGACAGATGCTACATGGAAGTCACTTGGCAATGTTTGTTTACATTTGGCGGAAGGATATGAAACGGGCCTGCAAGTAGATATTTAGCACGGCTCCGAGAAAGTTTTGCTTCCAATGGGGAATGGACTATAAGCAGAAATTCAATAGCATTCGCATGTATAGTACAAAAGAACACAGTAATAGTTGAAACGCTTCACATTACGTCTTTTCACAGCATGTGCTCCATGTTTTTACCATTGACAGCAATACACATCTGTAAAAACACATGTAGCGAGCGACAAGTGGCCTAAGTGTTCCTGGTATAATGCCTCTGCAAGCTGCCACAATGTGTTCCTGCATGTCTTCTAGCTCTGTAGGAACATTGTTGTACACCCTATCTTTCAGTGTTACCCACAGAAAAAAATAGAGAGGCGTGAGGTCGGGAGCAATTGGCCATCTTACACCACCACCATATCCTAACCACTGGTTTAGAAACGTTTCATTTAACATTTGCCTCGCCACCAAAGCCAAATGTGCAGGACAACCATCATGTTAAAGCCAAATATCACAACGTATGTTGTTAAGCAGTATGTCTTCCAGAAGTGCCGGTAAGGTCTCTCTGAGGAAATGGTCATATGTACAGACGGTCATTGTCCCTTGAATGAAGTGTGGCCCTATAACGTAGTCTCCAATAATTCCATACCACACATTCACTTTCCACTCTTGCTGGTGCTCCAAGTGCCGGACCCAACACGGATTCTCCGTCGCCCAGTAGTGGATACTTCGTAAATTTTCCCGCCCATGGTTCGTGAAGGTCGCTTCTAAATAGTGTATTCTACAGAAAATAGCTGTCATCCCTTACAGACATCACAACAAACATACAAAACAAAACATGCTGCTGAAAATCACCTTCATGTAATGCCTGATAAAGAACCACATTATATATATGGAACATCCTTGGCGCAGTATCCGTAACACACTTGGTTTACTTATTTGTAGGAACCTGGAAAGTTCTCATGTACCCATGTAGGGGTTGCATCGACATGTTGATGTATAATACTACAAAGACTATGACTCATATTGACTCAAGTATTTTTACTTCACCCGAGAGAGAGTCACAACCGGCAACTTATTACACGAGTGTCTTGGGTCGCCACAACCCTGGATGGCGATTCCAAACACGTGGAAAATAAGGTTACGTATGCCAGCAGGCACAGCTCCCTCCCGCGCTGAGAGCCAACAAGCTGTCACCTGCCGCGGGGCTATACCGAGAGACGCCGATCATGCAACAAGCCAAGCGGCCAGGCAGAGGGTAGCTACCCCCACCCTGGCCTCACACGAGAAAGACATCATGACGCAATGACAGAAATCCCACCGCAGCCCAGCGTTGCACCTGTCCTTCGGACTATAAATATCCATGCACAACCAGACTTGCAGGTTATTTCATTCTCCAGTAGCTCGCTCCTAAACTTTTATGTGCTGGGGTCTTCTAATGCTCAACAGTCTTCAGCAGCCACCAGAGGCTGCTAAAATTGACATTACCCAAGGCCACTGCAGCCTTTACCAGAAGCTCCATTGCCGCCACCAGAGGCTTCTGCTGCAGCCACCTGTAGCTATTAGAGGCTTCATTGTCGACAACCACCACCATTTACCAGCTCTTCTTCTTCTTCACTACACCACACCTTCCACTGCTGTACCTCCTGGAACAGCAGCTGCCTCTACTGGCTGGCAGAGGCAACTAAACCCACTGCTCTTAAAGAAGTGGCACCCCTTTTTCTATTCTCTCTTCTAGATGCTCTCTTGATTAGTGTAGCTGCGACTGAGTTGTTGTAATAGCCCTCGACTTCACTAGATATCTTGGGTAGTTTGGGAACAGGTCACCTACACCTGTCTAGTGTAGGTTCCTTCTATTCTCATTCTCTGCTTGGTTAGGAGGTAGCACGCATCACTTGTATTTATTATGTTTAATAAATACAGTTTTTTCCTTTCCCGACGAGTATCTGTTCTAGAGGTACTTCCTTTGACCACTAGGAGCATATTATACTGTACATTGTCAACCGAAACTGGGTTTTGATATTAGTACGAACCATAGAGTAGGATCGCTGAGTCCCTTCATGAATCCGTACATCTGAGACACACACTATTCGATGGCCACCTGTTCTAGACAACTGGAGAAAGAACGGTAGAGCCTTGACCACTAGAAACTCATCCAGTAGGTGTGAGACAGGCTCAAGTTGTATCCTACCATACCACTTACGGTGCCGACCAGGATATTTGTTTGAGACTGCCTACCTCTGTTGCAACCTACATCCAATAGTAGCAGGAAGGCGGCCCACACGATTCTATGCTCTTGGTCCGCGTGCCACGGTGGGGGGCTCAATAGAGCACCAAACTTGTGCCATAAACTACTGTTGGAAATACACTAAGATAGGGAACTGTCTTACGTCGACAACAATCAGTAGATATCTTAAGTGTCAATCCAACCTCTATGCCTTTTGGTAGGAGGCAAGGCTCAAAGCGGGAGGAGCAAAGGGCGGCTTATATCACCCCCAAGCAAGAGTGTGTACTAGGTCCGCCTACTCCAAGTACGCAAGTTGAGCAGGATCGAGCATCACTCACCTGTCTCCCGGCGCACATGCACATAACTAGGGGATATCATCCAGTAGTACAAGGTCTTGTACATAGTACTGAGGTAAGGTACGGAGCAGCCAACCCCAGATTCTAAAGAAAAGAGTCAGCAGAGTGGAATCAATGGTAATGTGTTAGCTGGCACAGTATCAACGTCCGACAACATGCCACCAGCTTCACCAGTTCCAAACAGTCTGCATCCGCTCTGTCACCACCGATCGAAGAAATTCCTGGTACAACTGGTAACCCCAAATCAACTTGCACACCGAACAAACCAGTTGTCGTCCTGGTAGTCGAAAACTTCATTCCCAGTCATCAACTGACGCATCCACTGAAAGTTGTGAACACTAAAGGTAAACTGAACGAATAACTAGTGAACCACCAGTGTGAATGGTCTAACACAACCATACCACATTGACCGTGCATTCAGTTCATAACCTAGCACCCGTAAAGTGATTTTCTGGCGCACAACATGGGGCATCATTGTAATTAAATGTAGGCAGTGAACACCAGAACCGGAATAAAATAACCCAGAGGCCTAAGAGCCAACCAGGAACCGAAACATACTTCAGGGAGTCGTCTAAAAACCCCGTGGTGCCCATAGCCCCAAAATGTCTGATGCCAGTGTTAGTACTGCTGAAGTGGCAAACTATAACATGGCAGACATTACAAAAAATAAATGTAGCCATACCGAATGTCAGGGTAATGGCACGTTTTGCATTTCATGCACCTACTATAACAACTCGTTCCACAATCTATGCCTAGGGTGGAGGGACGAAGCCAGGAGTACGGAGGGACTAGAATACAGGTGCAAAGCCTGTCGGACACTACAGACCACTTTCTGTAACCAAGTCACGTGTCCAGGACACGGAATACACAACATATGCTGCCCCACCTGTAGCGAGCCATACGACCATGCCTGTATAGGCTGGCCCGACGAAATGCTCACCAGACCAGTTATAGTATACCAGTGTGAGAGGTGTAGGCAAACCTACACAACCAGTTCTCGCCGGTCACGATTATCAATTCAGTTAGGAGCAGCTGTGGACATTCGGCAAAAGGAAACAATTTTGATATACAGATCAGCGACTTCGCGGGGCGACCACATGAGGACCCAGTTACATTCACCACTGAATGTGAAAAGGAATTCAAGGAAATCGACCTCCTGACAAAGCAATGGTTGAGCAACACCCAAACCCACCTTAAAGGTCTAGCACTGGACTGTTGGAATTGCTACGGTGAGTTTATAACCTAATGGAAACAGTTTAGTAGTCGGTTGGCGATTGCGTTTACTGGCGAAGAAATACTGATCGGTTATAGCTGACAAATTCTACAATGAGGATCAGGACATGGACGAAGAGGCTGAACTATTTATAAGGAACAAGGTACGAATATACCATTGCTTTTTTCCTGAAATGACAAGCAAAGAAAACTGTGCACGTTCTATAGCTAAAATGATATTACCGAAGCTGCACAATTTTCTACAAGTCCTGAAGCCGCAGTCAATAGAAGAGCTTGTGGAATGTGACTGTGAAATCGAGCGCAATTATAAAGAGAAGGCTGTGCTAGACCGTAGGCAGAACATTGACAGGCCATGTGACGGCACCTATGCCTCCCGAAATCCCGACCATGACCACTCTTCCCTCTACTGGATGCCATCCAAGTGCCACAACTGCACGGGCTGACATCTCCACAAAGACTGCCCAACGGGGTGGCGGGGGTTTGGGGGGGGAGGGGGGGAGAGAGAGAGAGCCAAGGACCGGAACATGGGAAGAATCCACGGTCACACTCCAGCATTTAACAAAATAGGCTTTATTCCCCTGAAGCACCCCGTGTAGAGGTCCATTTAAATAAACAAATTATCATGGCGATGCCAGATACGGCTGCAACGGGTAATTTTATCAGGAGCGACCTGCTCACACCCTACCAATAAGACCGACTGATCCCCGTTGAAAGGAAAGTCAGGCTAGCACAACCTGATCTCCTCCATACGGTAGGAGAAATAAGGTTAACGATTGGGGTACATAGCAAGACATCCCAGGTTAACTTCCTGGTTACTACCCATATTGGGGAACCTATGATTTTTGCGCAACAATGGCTGCTTCAGCAGCATTGCGTCCTGGATTACAGATAACGCCGCATTCAACTGGAAGGAGACGAAGGAACAATGATCAACTGGAAAGGTAACTAGATCAATGCTTCGCCTCCCCGTACTCTAATCCACCTCCAGCAGTTGCAGGTAGAAATGCACCAGCCGGTCCTAAATCACCCTACGAAGACCAGAAACCAGACCCGAAGACATCATGCGCGGCCTCAGTCCATGAGGCCCCGGACCAAGAGCTTTCATGGCCCAGCACCCTTAATTAAGCCCCTACACCGATAATGGTATCTCCCGAATTCGAGCCAAGGTCAATCAAGAGACCCAAGGCACGAACCCTGAGCTGTAGTGAAGTGTCCTGGCGGAAGTCCCAGGGAAGAGAATACGGCCAAACACTTCGCAGGCCAAGCTCCTGAAACTGAAAGGAAGCAAAGCTACTCCAGACTCAAGAGAGTAAACTACACCATATAATGAGTGAGTATAGATGGCCCAGACTGGCCACCTTCTCCGAAAAGGGTAGGCAGGATAATACTGGCAATGCACACCAACCATTGGCCCCGAGACAGGGAGTACAGCCAGACATGACGTGGACAAAGCAAATTCTTGGAGAGATCCAAACTGCTACCGGTGAAGGAGGTAGAGGTGACCCGAGCACCTTCCCCTCCACCTGGTACAACTCCCGAGCAAGAAGTCAACGTCATTCCTGCTTCTACAAAGCCAATTTCTGACTGAGAGGAGCTACTGTACCCACCATCAGTGTGTTGAGCAGCGTCGACAACAAAGCTCTGCTCCAATCTTCTGCCACGCAGGAAGATCCCATCGGTACAGTCGAAGATGAGAGGCCCGTTCTGCCTCTTGCTCGACTGGCTGCCAATGAACCTACAATTTCCAGTCACGCTGATCCCGATGACCTACAACCATCTCTTCTCTGAGAGGGCACTATCTCGTTCAACATGAGAGCCACCAAGGTCGAAGGACCATCCCATCCTCTGGCCCCAATCCGGACATCACGGTCCAGCAGCCCACATCTCTTAGTGAAGGAACGACTGCAGTCGAGGTGGAGGGCAGTACTCTGCCACTCCCTCGCACTGCCTCAGCGGAGAAAATCCCGTTCAACACGAGAGCCGCCGAGGTCGAAGGGCCAACTCACCCTCTGGCCACCAATCCGGATATCGCGGCCATCGATGACCAGCAGCCCACAGCTCTTCATGAAGGAAATTCAGCAGTCAAGGTGGAGGGCAGTACTCTGCCACTCCTTGCACAATGGGTAGAAACCCGTGCAGTCGAGTGGAGGGCTCTACCTTGCAGCTCCCTTGCACTGCCACATTATCCCTTGCACCTGTGTCCTCCCCAACAGTTACAGCTGAAGATGATGCCTCAGCACCATGTGCTGAACCCTGACAACTAATGACCCCTTGTGCCGCCAAAGATGGGTCAATGCCTGCCCGATACACGGAGTCACCATAGAGACCCACGTCAAAGTTCATGTAGCCGTATCCGGCCCATGCTGCACTAAGGCAGAGGGGAAGACCGGCAAAGACCAAGACCGCCAAACAGTACGTGAAGTGCTCAGTAACATGAAAACTCAACAGGTAGTTGTCATAAGACTACCACCCCAGTGACAATCAGGACTCGTTACAGCGCCTAGGAAAATTGTAGTTTAACTAGCTGACCAGTCAAAGACACTGATATTAGTTTCTAGACACTCACATTAAGTTAAGTTTCAACCAGTGCTACAACAGTTGATTACCTAATCAGCCATAATTAAGATTAAATAGGATAGGAACCGGTGAGGAACTTGATAGTTATTATTCAGATACTTGCCAAATTGATAAAAAGAATAATCAAACTCGTTTAAACAGCCATCATTAAGTTGTAGTGCCAATCAGTGAAAGAAACACACTTCATCCTCACCAGCGAAAGGTTCCATAATTAGTGGCCAACATACCCACTCGACAATCACGTATCTCTTAAAGACACTCCCCACAGTGCTGGTCAATAAATGAAGACAGAGACTTCACTGTGTAGATATTAGGAATAGTGCTATATATAAAATGGCCTCCCTACAACGAGATATAGTTGGCTTACATTTTTTTAAATTTCTAAGTGAATTGCTGTGTAGGTACACAATTAAATATGCCTTTGAGTTTTTACAAGTGTCCTTGTGAAGATAATACCCAAAAAGATTATTACCAGTTCTTTCTTGATAATATCATGCAGGGTTTATGAGTCATAACATTGTAACTGTTCAATTATTTAAGTACGTGTACCTGTTTTGAATTTATTTAACATACCTTGTACACTAACAAAGAGTCGAACCAGAACTCTGAGATGCAGAGCTCCTACAAACTCACCACAATCAGCCAAGGTACAAGGTACATTAATTTAAAGTTAATTCTTGAGTGCAGTGTTTTGTTAGTTAGTTCTTAAGTGACCAATGTGTGCATTATGACCATGTTTCAAATCATTCTTAAAGTGTACTTGTTTGTTTCTTTAGCTGACCAGCTAAGGTGATGGAGGGCCTGAGGTTCGAAAACTCCTACAATGTCACACCTGACTGTTTTGCTTGCTATGAGACCCACAGGATGCCCAAGAAAGAGTACTAGGCTTTATTGAACTAATACACCACAGCAAGCCCCGTGATAGTTCGTATTTCCACCCCACCTTCCATGAGTAAGACTTGTACATATTTTTATTCCCAGTTGTCTTTTACGTGTCATTGCTTTTATGTAATTTCTTTTCATAGGTTCTTGTTGTAAATATAATTGTAATTAACCATAGCACTATGCTGATATTTGTCAACGGCACGGGTAAATAAAGTAGGCCAGAGGGACACCTGGTACACCGTGTTACTCTTGACATTAATCCTCACCACAGGGGGAGGACACATTAGCAGAGAGTGTCGCTCCAGCTCGCCGAGGTGAGGGGCAGAGAGAGCCCACCCCAAGAGTGAGGACAATTACAGCAATCAAGCAGCCCAGAGTTAAGGGTCCAGTTTAGAATTGCAGAAATGTTTTCTTTGACATTCTACACACAGAGATCTTCCTGATGAGGGGGAATCTCTTCTTCATTCCCTTCTCTGCTGTATTCGCCTGATGAGTCTTCATCACAATGGAGAGGAGGGGGGGGGGGGGAGCAAATTGACGTGTGCCACTTTCTTGTATAATACTACAATGACTAAAATTCATCTGACCCAAGTATTTTTACGTCAACCGAGAGAGAGTCAAACCCGGCAACCTATTACACGTGTGTCTTGGATAGCCACAACCCTGGACAGCGACTCCACAATCCTGTACAGTGATTCCAAACACATACAAAATAAAGTTGCCCAAGCCAGCAAGCACCCCCTCCCCCCTAAGCTGAGAGCCTACAAGCTGTCACACACCTCGGGGCTAAACTGAGCGATGCCGATCATGCACGAAGCCAAGCAGCCGGGCAGAGGTTGGCTACTCCCACTCCGGCCTTGCACGAGAGAGACGTCATGAGGCGACATCACACCTCCCACTGTGGCATGACGTTGTGCCTGTCCTTCGGACTATAAAAGTCTGTGCACGACCGGGCTCGCAAGTTATTTCCTTCTCCAGTAGCTCGCTCCTACACTTCGTGTGCTGGGGTCTTCTATTGCTCAACAGTCTTCGGCAGCCACCCGAGGCTGCTACCATTGACGTTACCAGAGGCTCCTACAGCCTTTACCAGAAGCTCCATTGCTGCCACCAGAGGCTTCTGCTGCAGCTATGCGAGGCTACATTGTCGACAACCACCACCATCAACCAGAAGCTTTTCTTCTTCACCATACCACACCTTCTGCTGCTACACCTCCTGAACAGCAACCGCCTCTATTTGCTGGTAGAGGCAACTACACCTACTGCTCGTAAAGCAGTAGCAACCCTTTTCTATTGTCTTTCCTAGACGCCCCTTGATAAGTGCAGCTGTAAATGAGTTGCTATCATAGCTGTTGACGCCACTAAATATCTTGGGTAGTTTAGGAACAGGTCACATACAGATGTCTAGCGTAGGTTCCTTCTATTCTCATTCTCTGCTCGGTAAGGAGGTATCATGCGTCACTGGTATTTATTACGTTTAATAAATACAGTTTGTTCCTTTCCTGATGAGTATTTGTTCTAGAGGTATTTCCCTTGACCACTAGGAGCATATTATACTGTATGTTGTTGACTGAAAACGGGTTTTGATATTAATACGAACCATAAGGTAGGACTGCGGAGTCCCTTCAGGAATCTGTACCTCTGAGACACACACCATCCGAAGGCCACAAGTTCTAGACCACTGGGGATAGAACGGTAGAGCCCTGACAACTAGAAACTCATCCGGAAGGGGCGAGACAGGCTTCTTGAGTTGTATCCTACCTGAGCGCTTATGGTTCCAGCTAGGATATTTGCTTGAGATTGAAAAGTTGCAAGCTACACCTATATCTTAAGTGTCAGTGTCAATCCAACCTCCATGCCTTTTGGTAAGAGGTAATGCTCAAAGAGGGAGGAGCAAAAGGCGGTTTATATCGCCACCAAGCAAGAGTGTGTACTAGCCCCGCCTACTCCAAGTAGGCAAGCAGAGTGGGATCAAGCGTCACTCATCCGTCTCCTGGAGAGTCTTTCCTCTCCAGTTTTTGAATATGTTTATTTCCCGGTGCACTCTCACATTAATAGGGAATATCACCTAGTAGTATGAGTTCTTGTACAGAGCCAGGAGTCAGCAGAATGTAATCAACGGTACTGTGTTTGTTGGCACAGTATCAACGTCCGACAACCTGCCACCAGCTTCACCAATTCCAGCCAGTCTGCATCAGCTCCCTCACCACCGACCAAAGCAATCCCTGGTAAAACAGGTAGCACCAAATAAACCTGTACACCGAACTAATCAGTTGTCATCCCGGTAGTGGGAAACTTCGTTCCCAGTCGCCAACCAACGCAACCAGTGAAAGTTGCGAGCACTAAATGTAAATTGAACGAATAACTAGTGAACCACCAGTTTGAATGGTCTAACGCAACCAAACCACACTGACAGTACATTCAGTTCATAACCCAGCACATGTCAATGTGCCACCTCATTGCGTAGATGCGTCTTGCCAGTAACAGTCTTTCATCGCACTCACGTTGTAGAATTCCAATCACCTCGTAATAAGAGACGTATGCAAATTCTTCGTATTGTTTGCCGTAAGATGGGCATCCAAATAGGATACCTTTCACCATACATTTGGATGGCTTGCTTGGCATTTCTGCCACACACACTCTGTAAAAAAGTAGAGTATCTAGTTTTTTCTTATTCGTATATTTCAGTGAGTACGTACAGCCACACACTGCAATACCACTTACCGTAACAGATTAAGGGGACTGGTGCTGAGCTGCTATTAGGAAGCGGTCCCACCAGGATGAATCACAGTGTGTGTTGCTTTATTACAGCTGTGAGTACAGGTCCACTGCCCCATGCCACCGACACACTTAAATTAATTATATTTGCACATTATTTCTTGGCAATTCTATGTTACTTTCCATTGCATATACTATACCACTGAATTCCTCTTTGCACGCACTTTTAGAAGCCGTTGAAATAAATGCATGTTTCTAAAGGAAAAAATCATATGTTGTTTAATTATATCTGTGTCTATACACATGATATGAATAGTCACTTTGCAGTAAATTACTCACCCACGCACACAATTTCATATAGCAAAAACCACATTTCATGATCTGCAACCGGAAATTTTGGGAGTCCAAGAAATCATCGGAGACCAAGAGGAAGACCACCAGACTATTGGGACAAAGACATACACAGGGTTGCTGGAGTTAACTGGCAAAGAATCGCCCAGGACCGTTCTACTTGGAGAAGACTATTGAAATTCTACCTGAATTGCTAACTCTAAGAGGCCACAACATTTCGTGATTGAACTGGCTGATGATGATGATGATGATGATGACGATGACAATATATAACTTTCATGGCACTTCCCTGACAACAAGACCAGACACCTCCAAATGCAGAAAACGTTTTATACTATCATTAAATGGTATTGGAGGTACGAGAGTCAAACACTGTTAAGGAATGCAAGTAAAAAAAAGCCTTAAGTGCCTGATATGTTCAGCACACTTGCTCACGTATCACATTAAATTGTGGAAATCTGTATATTCTCATAACTACAGACCAATTTATCGAATACTGGAATCAAATTCATTAAGAAATACAAAACACACCCCACCACTGGCTATTTGTAAAATGAGGTAGTTTTAAATTGGGGTTATATACACTGAATATCAACATTTAATGGAACCTAGTTCCCAGCAGAAGTTAGGGGCCTGCTGGAGGTGGCATATAAAACTCTATTACCACTTGATTATTGCCCACAAGTTAACATTACATAATTCTGTAACCACAAAATCAAAAAGGCCATTCTGCTTCAGTGGGCAAAAAACATTGAACCTCAGATAGAAATCTCTCATACATCATGTTCACCTTAAGATGCAGACCCAGAAAAGTAGTTAACACTTTACCCAGTGAATTAACGTTAAGACCCAAGCTTTATTGGCCCAGCAAAGAGGAGTGTGAACGAAACAAGAAAACTCAATCTCCCATAGAGGCGCCAGAGAAAACCATAACAAAGCATCAGATTGAAGAATGGGAAATTTAGCCTGGAGATTAAAATGTTCCACAGTATCCCTGCTAACTGTCTGTATAAAAGACCCATATCAATGGGCCTTTGCTGCCTGCTGCACCAAAGGAAAGTGGTTCGTCAAGGTAGTATTATCAACACTCTCAAGAAACTGTCACATTGGCTAAAGAAAACCTTGGAGGATACCTAGGAACTGGAGACCAAGTACCATCGAAGAACGGTTAGCAGTCAAAGGGGACATTTGGAGGAAACCTATGATTAAAAAGAGGTACCAAAACAATATTAAAAAGTGAAAGAATGATATGGACAGGAAGAAAATGAAATGTAATTAAGGAAAAACCCCAAAGAACTGCTTCCAAAAGATGCGTAGAGTAAAAAAAGACAAGTAGAAATAAATTGCATTAAGGTAAAGGAAATAAAAAGAAATAACTGAGGAAAATAATCATGTTCTGTTAATACGGAATCTCAGTCTTCTTGCTGTAAATCAGTCAGCAGATGCAACAGATAAAATCTTATACAAGAAAGGGATGTAAAACTTCTGGATTCTGATGATTTCCGGCTACTGCCATACATAAAGGACAAAGTGAGATAGAAATTCAGTTTTTACAAATGTACACTAGCCCAGTCAACCAGGAAATGCCACTGTGGCAACCAATTTCCATATTAGTACATGCTCATTCAGTTGCAAAAAAAATTTCAAAAATCCTTTAATTCCAAATTTAGGCAAAAGGCTAGTAATTAGTGATATTTAAATAATTAATTGAAATTAGCTGCAGACAAAAAAAATTGAGTCTGTTTTGTAGGAAAATTGTAGTGAATATTAACTAGAACAATGTCGGCAGAACTGGAAGCACTGCGAGTATTAATTGAAGGGTTAAGTAGTCACGTGATCACAAGTGCAAATAGCTTGAGGGAAGATGTAAAAAGTAAAATTAGTAAGGTAAAGAACCAAAAACTAAAGGAACTGATTTAGTAGACTTGAAAATAGATAAAGTAGACAGGAAATTAGAAGGCATTAGTGAGTTAGTGAATATGAGAATTAACTCTATACACAAGAAAATTTACTGTGAGTGAAAGGATGGACACTACAAATGAAATAGTGAATAGTATAAACTAAAGGATGGACAGTGTTGAGGATGAAATAAAACATAAAATAGGTGCATTGAAGAAGAGGTAGGGCAGGAATTTCATCAGCAGTGGAGATCCACTATCACTACATTTGCAGCAGAGAAAAATTTAACCAAAGCAGCAACCTCGGAGGGTAGCCAGTAGCTCTTCGGCATAGTCAGAACCCTAAATGGCTGGTCAGATGAACAGTGGGCTTACACCTCGCCGCTGTACTGGGAGGTCCCACACTGAGCATACAATCTCAGCTAGAGCGACATTGACTGGAGTAGCCCACACTGGTGTCGGCCTTGGAGTTACGTTTGGGTCACTGATACCTGTGACATGCCCACCATTCCTAATGACAAAGCCACACCCAGCGACCAGGAGAGCCACTACAAGAGTTATGGCAAGAAACTGTGCTGTTGTCCCACATATCTGAGGAAGGGTGTCCTGAGGAGGTGTGTCACATTTTTGCAGTTGACTTCTTCATCTATGCCATAGCTGACACCGATATGGCAAACTATACATCTGGCTGCACACCGCACTGTACAAAACGCCCAGGCTCGAGCTTTGGAGATGGAGTCAGCACGACAAGGGTCTGTACCCTGATGTCCGGCATAGGCAGTGATGCTGAACAAAGACAACAATAATAGCATCAAGAAGAGATTGAAGGAGATGCTGACGACCATGAGGGACATCACTTCCAGGGTCCACACTACAGAGCTTCGCTGCCTTCATCCAAATGGCCTCAGTGTTGGTCATATGGATGGCAGCTGAAAAATTCACATGCTGTTCTGTGTATGTTGTTGAGGCACCCTGCACACGCTGCACTACATAGTCGTGAAAGAAGCCCACGACATAGAGCCAGTGTTATGACGGCTCTTTTCAGCAGGGCTTTAAGGATGGCAGTCCCATGGAGGATGTGCTTCAGGAGGTGAAGAATCAGCTACATGAGCTCGAGAAGGAGGGTACGTCAGTCGAGGATATTGCCCCACCCTGCGGCATCCACCACAAGCGCTAGTATATTTCAGATTCCTAGACATACTGTAAAATAACACACAAAGGGAAATACTGTAGTTGTATCATCATTTCAAATCATTAATGAAAGAATTATACATTCTGTAAGGTACCAATGACCATATTCTAATAGATTGAGAGACTCCAGCACTATAGCAAAAAGGAGCATACAGAGAACTGGCATATTGATAAGCGTGCTGCTGCAAACAACTTTTCATTGATATGCATAACTTGACATCAAGTCAGGAGGCCAACACAACAGCGGTGGAACCTACCTAGAGTTTTTAAGATTGTTCTGTGGTTGTTCATACACAGCAAGAGCCTTTAAGATATGACTTGCTGAAAAATAGTGACAGAATGCAAAAGGCTACAAAAATTTTAGGAAGGTCGCTACAGGATTCTGAAGATCAATGATGTGGTATTTTGGATTTATCAAGTCTCTCAGGCGGAGCAGAAGGCTGTCCATACTGACCGATTGGAACTCTATGAAGGTCTCGATGTTGTAGAGCCTGGGCATGAATATGTAGGGTCATGTGAAGAAAGAACAAACTCTGTGAGATAATACCATAAATACTTTATTTAAAAATTGAATCTGGTAACTAAATGAATAAGAACGTTGAGGCACTTTCTACAATCCTCATAAAATTAAAAGTTAAAAGAAAAAAAAGTAAAAAATAATTTAAAGAGTGTTACACAATTTGTAACGGGGTTGGTTACTTCAAATTATTTGGTTACTGTAAAGTGTAAAGTTTTACTGAAATAAACATAAACTAGTACTTATTTTACGTTTTAATTAGCCCAGACATTTAATTTTGAAATCAAATAAATTGCCTGATATTTATAAATATACTAATGATATCTACTATGAGGGTCCCAGCTCTCTGACCTTGGAAGGAATGCAGAAGAGGATGGCAAGTGTCACCCCACGCATGTTCCCCTTATGCTGTGCAGCAGGCAACCACAAGGAAAGGTAACAGCATTGTAACAGACCACTCTATGGAGCAAAAACATTTCCTCACCATTTCAAAGTGGCTGTGCCCAATCTTCCTCTGGCACAGATTCCTTGCATGCAAAAGCCATGCTGTTCAGCTTCTGAATTATTGTTAATGATGTTGCTGTCACTGAGACCAACACTATTACTGCTATTGGCTACTAAAATGATTATATCATCTACTATGCCTGGAAGAATGCAGTCTGTTTTCCAGTACCATTATTCTATTTTTTCTACACATTTTCAATATGCTCACAGTCTTGTATAGTGACTGATAAAATAGCTGATTCTGTAAGTTCTGTAAACATTTTAAGTGATGGCACCAGTCGCGTTTCTTTCTCTAACCATTCTCCTTATTTTTGTCCATGCTACCTCAATCACATTCAAGTCAAACATGTATGGCAGTATTCTGAGAACTGTGTGACCGTGGGTTACCAGATCTGCATATTTGTTAAATAATTTCTCTCTCGCTATTTTCTATTTCAACAAGTTTATGCGATATAACATCATGCCTACAGAAGCAAACAGATTTTTCTGGCATGTTTGGAAGCAGTTTTTGAACCACCCACTTTCAAAAATTTACACGTTTCATTTGAGCATGATAACCACAGTTAACTGATAAAAGTATTTTGTGGCAAATTTCATGGAAGTGTCTTATTTTATAAAAATTGGTCATGTCACAATAGCTGCTCTCCCAACATGTATTTTATGCTTAGCTTTCTCCACTTGAAATCAGTGATCAATAATTTATTAAGTAATTTTCTTCCACATAAAAAACTAATGCTATTTTTAAGAATGGCAATCAATTCATGATTGTTGGCACTCTTTTTTTGGGTACGGATAAACATTGACTTTTGTTTTGAATCACACATAGAACAAAGTCGTCAAGAAAAACTACAGTGTGCTGTGGTCTGTTTGTTCGTTTCTTTCTCTGAGTGGATAACTCTTTGTTTGGTTCCAATTCATTACATATTTTGTTTTCCTTATGTATTGATATTATGCTTGTTTCACTGACACCGGTGTAAAATGTCGTGCTATGAGTCACTCAATTTGCCAGGAAAAAAAACCTTGTTATTTGTTTCTTCATCACATTTTTTCTATAACACGACTTATTACCTTACGTCCATCACTGTAAAAAAGCTGTTCTTCTTTAGAGGTGACATTTTAAATTTCTGACTGTTTTAGAACTACGAAAATAGAAGCATAATTACAAAATACTCTTGTAGAGTAAATTGTCACTGAACGCTCACTATGCACTTGTGCAAACAATTCTTTCAGGATGGATACTACACGATGCAGAGCCCATTAGCAGCGAGACACTTCCTCCACCATCAGCCCCTCTCCCCAGGCTGAGCCTCTTGCCCCACAATCCCACCTCCACCGCATTCACGGTCGGAGAGCTGAGACCCTAATAGTATATGGCACAGAACCACAAGGAAAATATTTTAAAACAAAGGATGTAAAAGTTCTTAGCAAAATATGTTTGGATTAATGCTTACACACTAAATTAACATGTACGGAGGTATACAATATCAATCACTATTCTGACAACAAACAATAATCACTTCAAAAGATCATTTTACATAATTTATTGCAACTTTTCTAAAATAATAATTTTGTCTTTCAACTCACAACAAATCTTGTTTCTTTTCTGCTTGATTCCCAGCATAATTAACTTACTAATTAGCTGAAATTTCTTTACAAATCTGACATCAAATTTGTCCGGTTTGAACACTTTCCCATTCCCACAAGATTTCAAAAACATTATTATGACATCTCGTTCTTAATCTATCTCACATTGAAATTTCCCTGCTGTTGCTGTATCTGGGTGCTCATGCCAATAGCCTGGTCCTAACATGCCCAGCAGCAGCACACTGAGGTAACCTGGGGGACACAATCTACCCTGCAATAAGTGTGCAGTGTATATAGTGCATGTGGTGCAGTGGGTTAGGTCAAAGCAAATTACCACTTAGAGTTTTAGTGTGCTACGAGAAGTGATGTGCATATGATATGTAAACACAAGGACGTAACTATAACCAGGTGGCCAACATGGGGCTGAGCATCTGACATCAGAAACCCATACTCTCCAACCCTTCAAAATGCTAAAGAATATATGTACTGACGCGTGCTGCTCTCATGTATTATACTACAACAATTACGACTCATCTGACTCAAGTATTCCTACTTCACCCGAGAGAGAGCCAAACCCTGCCAACTTATTACACGGACATCATGGATTGCCACAACCCTGAACAGCGATTCGAAATGCATGGGAAATAAGGTTGCACAAGTCAGTGAGCACGTCACCCTCCCCTCCCTCGCACTGAGAGCCAATAAGTTGAAGGGCAAAGCCCTTGACTGGTGTCACAAATACGGCAAATTCATCTCAGAATGGAGCCAACTCCATAGCTATCTGGCCCAGCAATTTACCGGCAAGGAGGTACTGGCACGCCTCACAACAGAATTCTACAGTTGCACCCAGACATCAGAAGAAGAGGTCAAAAGCTTTGTCTGCTGTAAAGTTCGCATGTACCGAAGCATCTTCCCAGGCAGAGATGAAGAAAGTTGTGTGCTACAGGTTACTCGCCTGTTGTTACCACAATTAAGCAAAATTCTACTCATTCCCAAACCACTCACAGTGGATGAACTAGACACCACGTACAGAAAGCTGAGCGCAACTTAAACTGACCACAGCTCATGAAACAGATGGAACCAGTTAAAGCGTCTGAACACCGGAATAGACTGCCACCACCCACACTGCTAGCTCCACGCCTACCGAAGTGTTGGTATTGCCCTGCATACCATTTCAACAGAGACTGCCCCCAGCGGCCTGCGCAAAGGCAGGAATGAACTGAAGAAGGGGGCGCAAACCGTACGCTGCGTGCTACCCAAGCTGAGTCGGGCTACACTAACCGTTAAAATGCACAAGATCAAGACTCAAGCGGAGTTTGTCATGTCACCCGACATCCAGGGAGAGATAATATTAGGCCCCCCTGGCTTCAGCAGCAACTATGCATATTGGAGCATGGGCAAAGTAAAGTAAGTATACCTGGGAGACAACCACCGCGTAACCGTGAATTGGGTGCACCAACCCAACTACGAGAACCACCAGCCTTCTGTGAAGAAGATATTCACCATGACCTTATAAAGACACAATACCAACAGCTGAAGGAAGTCCTCAAAAAACACGCCACAGCTTTCAGATCTGGGGGAAAAATGTGTCAATCCGTACCATTTAGCATGAAATATTGTTGGAACTCACAGCACCTATCTACAACCGACCATACAAGGTTTCAGCAAGATACTATTGCCTCATAATGGAACAACTGGAGGACATGAAGCGCCAAGGGATCGTCAAACCGCCAGTGTCACCCTAAAACTCACTTGTCATGCTTGTACCCAAGATGGACAGACAGATGAGATTATGTGTTAATTACAAGACACTGATCAAAGCGACACTACAGATTCCACCTCCCGCCCTCGACCTAGCACACACGCTGTGGGACACCGGTGAGGTGAACATATTCAGCACCTTGGATATGCAGTCGGGTTAATGGTAGATAGCTGTGCATCCTGACAGCCCCATGTATACGGACTTACATCGTCGGACGGAG
The DNA here is from genome assembly GCA_029891345.1 of Dryococelus australis. NCBI lineage: Eukaryota > Metazoa > Arthropoda > Insecta > Phasmatodea > Phasmatidae > Dryococelus > Dryococelus australis. The sequence continues at coordinate 281,931,004 of CM057009.1, read as the reverse complement.
AGACACTTCAGTTCAGGAACATGCCCTTCGGACTTAAGAATGCACTGGCGACCTTCCAGCGACTAATGGTCTTCAAAGTTTTGACTGGCTACTTTGGACAGTTTTGTTTAGTCTACTTAAACGACATGATAGTCTATTCTAAGTCTTGGGACGAACACCTCACACACTTGCAACGAGTGTTAAGAGTGGCTAAAACTCCATGGACTAACAACGAAACTTTCGAAAAGCCACTTTGGAAATACTTTGATTGAGTACCTGGGGCAAGTCATTTTCACAGAAGGTAACTTCCCCACGAGAAATCCATCAGGGCCATCCAAGAAGCTGTGGAGCCCCGCACCAAGACGCAACTCAAAAGATTTCTTGGATTATGCAACTGGCTCAGGGACTTTGTGCCCAATACAGCTGACTTCATGGTGCATCTACATCCATTGTTGGAAAAGGAAGCATAATGGCGGTGGACATCAGAGCATCATGCTGCATTCCAGGCCCTCAAGACCAGCTTCTAACACATCCAACAACTGCATCGTCTACAAGGAGAGGGATCCCTGATCCTATAGACTGACGCATGCAAACACTGTCTAGGTGCCTTATTGTATCAGGAGGGTCCCGATGGTAAACCTCTTGTTGTAGCATTCACCAGCACCAGGCTCACTGCTATCCGGATATACTGGTATTACATGGAAGGAACTCACTTCATCTTGAGGAATGACAGCAAAGCACTCAAGTGGTTAAGGGATTCATGCAACCACAAAGCTAAACTAGGAAGATGGAACCTCATTCTTTCTGAGTTTAATTTCGAAGTCCAACACTGCCTTGGAAAGGACAACAATCTTCCCGACATCTTATCCCGACAGCAAGACTTGAACGAAGAGGCCAAGCCAGATGAAGAGGTGGCCTCCTACGGCCCAAACCTCAGGAAAGCAGTCCCGAAGAACAACTCAAGCTTCTGCAGCTCAAGATAAGCCGAAACCAGATCGAGCGACATCAACAAAAAGATCCTGAAGTAAAGGAACTGCTATGGAAGCAACCGCAATGATATACGCTACGGGACGACGTCTGGGTGTGCAATAATCAGCCAGAAGCCGAGTAGAGGATCAGGATACCAAAGAACTTGCGCGTCAATATCTGCCGGCACTTCCATGACCATCTCAATGTAGGACACCTTGGCACCTGGGGAAATCATCACCGATATCAGCACTAGATGCATCTGGGACGGCATGAGCCAGGACATCTGCCAGTACATTCATGGTTGCACTACATGCAGTAAACACAAGCTATACCCTGTCAGGCAGCCAACGGCCAAGCCATGAAAGCCGCGCACGCTGTGGATTCAAATAGCTGCTGACGTAATGGGACCTTATCCCCGGAGCATCAAGGGAAACCGGTACCTGTTAGTTGTGACAGATCTATTTTCCTTGTGGGTAGAAACCTTACCCCTACCAAGCCAAGAGTCGCACCACATCATCGGGAAATTCTGAATTAAAAGTTTTTCCACGCTGGGGATAACAGCAGAGCATTCTGAACAGCAACGGGAACCAGTTCGCTAGTAAGAAGTGGCTACTAACATACCAGTAATGGGGAGCTGAGATCTGGACAACTCCGCCATATCACCCGCAAGCCAATCCCACTGAGCAGAGGAACCAGGAGCTCAAGAAGAGTCTCTGACTCATTGTGAGGGAGGACCAGAAACAATGGGATCACCATATCCCCAGAATACTCTTCGCTCTGCGGCTTCGCACAAACAAAGCTACCAAATCTAGCCTGAGTCAGCTCCTCCTGGGACAGACACTGTGACACCCAGGGGACTGGCAGTGGGAACACAAGTCCATTGAGTTGCCTCAACCCGAAGCCATACATCATGCCGTGTTAAACAGAGTAGACAGAGCCCCGGAATGTTAAGAGGTATACATCACCAAGAAGTACTCGTAACTACGCACCAGTGATCGAGTCTTCGAGATTGGCGAACCAGTCTTACTCCATAGTCACCCCCTAAGTCAAGGGAATAATCAGTTCAGCGGGGGACTCACCGGAAAATGGGAAGGCCCCTACAAGGTTATCGGATGTCAGGAAAATATGTACTGGACTGAGGACCACCAAGGGCGCATATGCAAGGTCACTACAGGACAGATGAGGCCCTATCCCGGCAACACCAGGAACCCGCCATACACACCCCCACATCAATCACCTCTGACACGCTGGACGACGCAGAAGAGATTGCTGACCACAAACCCTTCCGAGGAAGCACAGACGTCACAACCTGAGGAGCCAGAAAAGGTAGAACACAGTAGCAAGGTGACTATTTACTTTGTGCCAACAAGAATGGAGTTTCCCAAACCAAGAGCCAAGGAAACAGAACGGTCGCTGCCTTCAACACCATCTGAATTCTACCATAAGTTTGCCAACCGACATGGGAAGTGGACGCTGACTAGCACAACTGAAATATCTTGACGAAGCTTGCAAAACAGAGAACCATGACACCTCCAGCCTCATCAGACCATCTCCGTCAAGAAAACTTCAATCACCAGCTCTGTCGATGTGACAGCGCTTGAGAAGCCATAGCATCAAGATCATTGCCTGGACCCCCAGCTACAGCAATCCTGCTCAGTGAGATACCTGCCACGCCAGATGCTATAGTAACCGCAGTTGCAGAAACACTTCCTACCAAGGAAGAGGCATCTACCAGATCTGCCAGTCGACACGTGACCTCGCCCAAGACATCCATGCAGCTGGTATCCACTGCTGCGATCACCCCATATTGCGCTGCCACCCTGGCAGCCCAGTCTACTCTCAACGCAGAAGGTACCACCTTTGAGTTCCCGGCGGCACCGTGTGCTGCAGCCGACTCTCAGGCCAAATCCCTCGGATGATAGGAGGATGTCGCCGAGGTCCTTGCCTCACAAAACAAATTGGCCGTTCTCATGGCCACCTTGCAGTCTGTTCTTAGTTCAGTTCTCAGGTCACTAGCACCACCCAATGCTGAGGCTGTCCTGAAGATCAATCGACTCAGACGAGAGGGAGACAACACAGAGACGCTCATCATAACGGCTGCCCAGGCCGTAACCATGACAGCTCCTCCTGGAGGAGGGGAGTTCGACGTAGAGGAACTTTCGATGCCAGATATACAGGCCGTCTTGCCAGCCAACCTTGAGACTGCACCTGGAGGGGCCGTGCCCTGCCTCCAGACGTACAGTCTGCACCAGGCCGCTGATGTCCTGGAGCAGAAGAGGAAAGACAGCATATCAGCCGACAAGATGGAGGCCCTGCCTATGGTTTCCATTCCGGCAACTGCATCCAAGGGGGTGGGTGTCACCTCTGATCCACCACCTCCGCCAACACTGCAGTTAGCACCGTGCGTGTGAACCGAGGGGGTAGCCAGATCCAGCAACAATTTGGCCCTGACGGCACCGGAGCCACCCAATACCAGGATGAATCAGGCTCTTATTGCTGAATGAAGGAGGGGGCTGATAAACGAAGTTGGAAAAGGGGGGGGGGGGTCATGCCTTGACCTCAATCCCGGCTCCAGCACCTCTTGTGGGAACCAAGGGGGTAGACAGATCGAGTGTTAATCTGCCCCTGACGGAGTGCTCCATGCAGTGTGATGGCTACCCCAGGATGGCCGAACTTCAGCATCAATTCCAACCACCCTGTGCCTGCCAGACCAACTCAATGGCGGGATACTACTGAGAAAAACCCTGGAAGCCACCTGCACGCTTCTGCTGGCCGAACCCACCTCATAAGAGAGGATGCCCATCAAAGGTGAAGGATGCAATGAAACAGTGAGTGACAGTACTAAACACCCAGCAGACGTAAAGTGTTAGCCATAATTTAGCTATTTCAGCCCAGTTTAATTGACAGGTATATACTTTGTAGGTCGTCAATAGTCAAGTGTTATTATGTAATTACAAACATTTTTCTGGATGCTTTCTAAGCGTGATGCTTACTTCAATAAAGATTCAGGCAACCTGCCATCTTGCAGTCATCTTGACTGTGCCCTGATTCTTTAATTATGTAACCTCAGAGGAAGAATTGCTTGTGAATTGCTATGATAACTTGTGAATATTACGTGAACACTTGGACACAATAAAGCTGTGCCACCTAAATAATGAGTGATAAGAAGACGTCGATGTGTAAGAACATTGTGATGCCGAGTTCACTCTTGTTGAAGAGAATAAAGGTCAGAGACAGAAAATAAAACAATTGTTGAGTATGTTGCTATTTTTCTGAGAGAGCCTTTAAAACTTCAACATACTCTAGTTTAAGTTTATATCAAGTAATGTTGGAGAATTTTAAATATTTTGCATTGTGTGGATTCAAGCTTTCTTAAATTTTTACAGCCAAACTTAAAAGCAAGAGTTTATGCAATTAAAAAAAAAAATCTTAAGACTTGTGTCGAGCTATTTTTCAGAGATTTCAAGTGATTATGTCAATCTAATCATCTTTTTCTTAATGACAAGTTAGATAGTATAAAGTCATCACTTCAAGAACCACAACCTAAAAAGACATTTTTAAACCAAGCAAAAGGTTGCGAGAAATATGAATTGTAAAAATTATTTTCAAAGTGTTATTTGTTTTGAAATGATCTTCCATGACCTGTGTTACTTTTACTGTAGTGGTGTTCGGAGTCATCGTGCATAGTCAACTTCTCAGCCACCACAATCATTTGCAAATGCTTAGCTATCAGCTGAGTCTGGAAGCGTTCAGATGGTTAGACTCCTTAAGCTTTGTTTTTTAATACACATGTTATTTGCCTGTTGTGCGACACACAGAAAGCTAGGTAAGAGCCACACTTAACTCTCCACACAGGTGACACAACCTAATGATTGAGGTTTTCTTGTGGCAATTAGTATTATTAATTTAGTATTTATTTGTTTAAACAGTCTCATATTTTATCCCCCAAGGGTCGTTACTATTCTGTGTGCTGCCCACTGTGTATTTTGCTTATCATATTTCCACAGCCCAGATGTGTTAAATCATAATATTTTCAGTACCCAAACCTTAATGCTAGTGTTGTAGGATGGCACGCTTTACTGAAAAGAGGTTCGCGGCTTACCATTCCGAGTCCCTTGCACGACATGACCTACACACTAAAATAAATAAAGCAATATGACACGAAGAGCTCATGAAGAGATGACAAAAAAAAAAGAAAAACCTTTCCTTTCCATTTTTCCTCGCCGCCCAGCGCAGCTGTAACCCGATACTTCAAAGAAAGAAGAGACAGAACATCATTTCATTGTGTATCTGAGAAAGACAGCGATGTCTGGCACATAGCGAGCGAAGAGATGAAAATAAAAGAGGAACACACCGAAGTGCACCTGCCATCATCCAGTAGACTTTCTAGCCAGTCAATTTTCCACCATGCCGTTCAGGTCAAGTTCAGCAGGAAGCACCAGGCACAGAGCAGAAACGCACACAGTAGCAGGAGCTACAGAGGCAAAACTTGGAAAGAAAAAAATTGCTGTTGAGAGGACAGTGCCACATTCTCTCAAAGGAATTTCTTTCTCGACCCACAACATCTCTCTAAGAAGCCTAACCACTATAGGGAGGAAAGCAAATTGTTCTTGTGGGGACAGTGCTACACTACTGCAAAATAATTTGTTTTTCAACTTGCTTCTTAAGGTTGAGTTTTTGTGACAGCGGAGATGAGGCTAACTGATGCATGAGGTCTTTGCAAACAATGGTATTCTACCAACTTGAGCTCATCAATAAGCATAGCAGTGCGTCTGATTACAAAGGAGTTCATATTTTTAACTGCCACGAGACGTCAAGATGTTACTGTTCACCACGGCAAGAATGGATGTTCCAGTCAGCGACTTTTATTGTCACCGGCCCACCGAGACTATGGAACAAGGCACCGAGTTTCACTGCACTCTGCTATAGGGTTACACCAGTATTGCTTCGCCGCATTCCCATCTCCAAGCCGGCCGGTGATGTCACAGCCACTAAGCAGCTATGCTATCGTCGCCTCCAATCTCCAAGCGGCCACCCCTCGCCCACGAGCTCGTCAGCCAATGAGACAAAAGGAAATGCCCAGCAGAGTATAAATAGAGCGACACTGTGCTCACATAGGATCAGTCTTCAGTCTTCCACCACACCAGTTGCCATATACACTGATCAGCCTGCATCGCTCCAGCTAACTTAACTCACCCCAGCTCCTCGCTGTACATATCCTCCTTTCACCACATTAGTGCCAAAGGAAGACTCCTATCCTTGATCTTTATCACCAGAGATATTTTTTCTGACCTACTTAGTCTTCCCACAAGATTATTTACCATTACATCATCTACAAAAACACAGATGCTACGGCCCCATCTGGGCAACAATTGCATAATGTGTTAGATCAGTTTAGTTGTTCTCACAGCGCTCATCTACCTCTTCCCTTGTAGTTTAGGATCAGGTCACCACTACCTGGCTAATGTAGGTGTAAAGCTTCCTGCAGCTCTTGCCAAGTGTTAGGAGGTAGTGCAACACCACATTTATTTCCGTAACAAGGAATAAACACTGTTTTACCTGACTCATGAGTAACCTCTTTCCTGTAGACATAGAACCTTTCCCGTGTCCTCACACCAGGCAGGGGTTTGCAGGTTAGTGGGAAATTTACTCAGACGAGCCAGTATAGTTCTAACATACCCCACACACTAGTGACGGCCAACCTTTCTGCATACTATGGTAGGTAGAACAGTAGAGCCCCACCAGTTACACAATCTCATAGGATAGCTTGTAGACTCGGTGCTTGCCCTTTCCACCGTGTTTAGATGCCAGAGGGGTAGTTCCCTGGGTTGGGACGACTGAAATTGCGATGTACACCCAAATTCAGGGACTGCCTATGATGAGACCTGACTCCCAGTGCTCACTGTGTTTGGCACAGAGCATTGTGATAGGGTGACCTTTACGTTGGCAGACCTTCCGCATGGTTTGACAGTAGGACAACATGAACCTTGCAATCTCCTCATGGATGCGAGTCTGTGTTGAGTCCGAATGCCTTACTCCCGTCAGAGTGGAATTCATGAGAAGACAAAGCAGGTGCTTACTGTTTTTGGGAGCTTACAAGAGCTGACCTCCTCCCTTATTGCTGCTCTCAACCAACTCGCACCTAGGGAACAGGCACAGGCCCTTCATCATTTTCTAGAACTTGTCATGCTGGAGATCCCACAAGGATTGTTTGAAGCACTGGCGTTTGCTACAGGCAATTCACTCTTGGATCATCAAGTATCTGAGCAAGCCAGAGCAACCCACAGTAGTCCCCATTGCTTACCTCCAAATTGAACTTGTTGCTCAGCCCCAGCATATGCAATCACATGTCAGAAGCCAGACCATTAGTCTACCAGCGGAACACGTACGCCCTGTTTAAACTCCCAGGTTAAGTCAACCATAGAGGTACACCGCCTAAAGCTAATGGTCTGAAATGGAAGGTCATCCAGAACAAACCCGATTTTGTGTCCTGCTGCAAAGCTACCAGGCCAGTTCTCTACACTGGACGGGCACCAGTGCAATGTCAGGACTAGATTTAACCAGTGTAATGCCAGACGGATGCACCTGGCTTAGCACCCGCCAAAAACCTGTCCTCCCTTGACGTAGTGCACGTACAGTCTGCCGAGGCATCACATGTCAATCTCATAAATTTAATTACTGGTCATATGTAAAATTAAGGTGATCACATGCACATCCTCATTGAAAAATAAAAGAAATATGTATTGCAGGGAGAGCCCATTTATGTTTCCGCTCAGCGGGTAACAGTTGTACAGTCTGCTAAGAAAACTGAATCACCATTTGAAATAAATGAAATGGACGCAGTGGGATACGTAGGAAGGAAATTACATATAAAGCAGCGTTTGGGGGGAGCAAATACCAGGGATTTGGAGGAAAGGGTTAGTGGTATGAGAGGTAGCAAGGTGGCAAAGGTTGTTCTCATTCATGTAGGGGGAAATGACATAGCTCATAGGAAGGTGGGGCAGGAGGTAGAGCGGAACCTCAGGGGATTGCTGAGGAAAGTGCGGGAGAAGTTCCCTGGAGTTAAGGCAGTGTTCAGTGGCGTGCTGGTTAGGAAAGGAGTATCCTATAGGAAGAAAGTGGCTGCGAGTGAGGTATATGAGAGGCTGTGTAGGGATTTGGAGGCTACATTTATAGATAGTAGAAAATGGGTAGGCTAGGAAAGTGTAAGGAGGGACCAGGTTCACCTGACAGAACAGGGAAAGAGAATTCTAGGTGATCTACTAGGTAGAGATCTAGCTGGCTGCATGGAGAGGGTCAGGGTAGAGCAACAGTTGTTGAAATAGCAATCAGAAGCAAGGAAAAGGAAGAGGAGAGAAATGGAGAGGATAGCATTGATGAGGCTGCAGGGGTGGAGATGGAGGTAAGCAATGTAGGATGGTAAAGCAGAGTACTAGTATAAAGATAATGGTGGTGAACTGTAGGAGTATGTACAACAAGCTGGAGGGCTTCTGGGGAAAGTTTGAATGATATGGGGCGGATATAGCGGTAGCTGTGGAGACTTGGTTGACTGAGGAAGTACTGGACATTGAATGTAGGCAGGATAAGTTCACCATCTTCAGAAGAGACAGGGATGGGAGAGGAGGAGGAATAATGGTATGTGTAAGGAAAAGGTTAAAAGGGGCGGTAGAATGGGTTAGTGAGGATGTTGAGGAAATGGAAATTAAATTGAGTGGTAGTAGTAATGAGTATTACATTGCTGGCATCGTATAGACCACCAGGACAGGGATGACAGGCAATTGAGATGATCAAGGAGAGGGTCGATAGACTAATGGACAGGCAGTGGGTTGTTGTAATAGGGGATTTGAATATGCCAGGGGTGAAATGAGTACAGGGTGCAGAAGGAATGGGTAGCATGATGCAGAGAATGGCAGCACAGTTAGTCAACAGAGGATTAGTCCAGGTAGGAGAAACACCTACGAGATCGAATGAGGAGGGTGTTGGGTCAGTGATGGATGTGGTGTTGGTCAGACCTAGGAATGCTGTAGTTGGTGCAATAGTATTGGATGGTATAAGCGACCATCACATCCCGGTTGTGGAAATTGGGATTGGCAGAATGAGGGAAGTGCAAATGGCAGAAAGGTTGGTGTGGCAGTATGGGAGAAGAAACAAGAAGGGGGCAGAAATCTTCCAGAGACAGGTTTAAAAAATGGTCTATGGAGAAGGGTGTAGAGGGGTTGTGGAGGGAGTTTAGAGGATTAATGGAGGTTATGTTAGAGAAATTTGTACCAATGAAAAGGTTACGGAATGGGGGAGATCCGCCATATTATGGACAGGAGATTTTGAAAATGAAGAAGTGCAGAAAATTACATGCCAAGTAGAGAAATGAAGGGATGATAAGATCTAAAGAAACGATGAAACAAATGGGTAGGGAGCTTGAAAGGAAGATCAAACAGGCAAAGAATGTATTTCTGGGGAACATGGTGGAAGAAGGAAAAGTCAAGGAATGGGGGAAATTGTTTAGGTATGTTAGGAGGTTAAGGGGAGCAGAGGAAGGGATCCTTCTGCTAACAGGAATAACAGAAAGGGATGGTAGGAATGCGACAAATGACCAAGAAAAACTGGAGATGCTGCAGGGACAGTATTTGTCAGTGTTTGAGGGTAAGGAGGGTTGGAATAGGGGGGCAAACAGGGTTCGGGGGATGTTTAGTGAATTTAAGATGTGGGAGTGGGAGATAGAAAAGGTAATTAGGGGTATGGAGAGCAGTAAGGCAGGAGGTCCAGATGGGATAGGAAACGCAGAACTTAAGTTTGGTGGCGAATTGGCAAAATATTTAGAAGTGCTGTTTAAAAAGTCCTTAGGAGAGGGTAAGTTACCACAAGATTGGAAAGATGCTATGGTGGTACCTATACACAAGAAGGGAGAGGATAGGGGGAGGCCTGGCAGCTACAGACCGGTGAGTCTCACATCAAATACAGGAAAAGTAATGGAGAGGCTGTTGGTGCAGTATGTGGTGAGGGTTATGAACAATAGGAATTGGTTGGAGGAGTCCGAGCATGGTTTCAGGAGGGGATACTCATGTGAGACTCAGCTGGCTAGGTTATTAGAGGATCTGGTGCAGGTAGTTGATGAGGGGAAGCAGGTGGATGCCTGCTTCATAGATTTTGAGAAGGCATTTGATAAGGTGCCCCATGGGACATTGACGAGGAAAGAGGAGGCACTAATACCAGACTGGAGGGTAGTGGAATGGATAGGGGACTTTCTCAGGGGGCGAAGGCAGAGGGTGAAAGTGGGGGAGGCAAATTCGGAGGAAGAGGAGGTTACGTCAGGGGTACCACAGGGAAGCGTGCTGGGTCCTTTGTTATTTACCATAATGGTAAATGACATGGGTTTGGGGATTAGGGGAAAAATAAGATTGTTTACAGAAAAGTGTGTTGTATATGCTGAGTTGGGAGAGGGGGGCAGAAATTTGCAGGCGGACATTGATAAGATATTGTTGTGGACCAGAAAAAATAAAATGGAGATAAATGTAAGGAAAACTAAGGTAGTGAGGTTCACAAGGAAGAAGATGATAAGCAGGGACATGTACAGATGGGAGGGACAAGAGATAGAAGAAGCAGCAGAATATAAGTATTTAGGGATTGTACTGCAGGGAGACCTCAGGTGGAAAAAACAGGTAGAGGGTGGTTGCAAAGGGAAGAAGGGTTCTGGGTATGCTGGAAAGGGTGCTGAATGGTGTCAGCTGTGAGGTGAAGGAGAAGGTGTATGGCACAATGGTACGGCCAATGTTAGACTATGCTGCAGCAGTATGGGACCCGTACGTGGAGGTGAAGGTGCGAGAACTGGAAAAGGTGCATAGAAAGGCAGCAAGATGTGTGAAGGGTAGGTGGAGAAGGCAGGGGCAAGATGGTGGGGAAGAAGGGAACTATAGGCCATCAGTGATGATGAAAGAAATGGGGTGGAACTCATTGAAGGATAGGAGGAAAGTTGAACGGTTAGTCAGGATGTACAGGATGGTGAATGAAGAGGGAGGGTGGGGAGGGCTACACTGCAAGCTAAGTAAGGGGGTGTTTAGAGGAAGAGGAAACAGCAGTGAGAAGCTTCAGAGGGTGTGGAGGAGAACGGAGCAGGGTAGACAGTCCATGCTTGTGAGGTCTGTGAGGGAGTGGATTGTGTTGAGGGAGGAATTGGTATCTGAGAGAGGGGTTGGAAAATTCAGGAAGGGAGTGGAAAAGGAGATGTTTGGGTGAAGGAGAGAAGAGAGAGCTCGCCACCGGGTGGTAGCCTAATTGCGAGTGTATGTATGTTTGTATGACCGGAAACAATTGTGCACCTCCTTTGGATCGAACTTCAATATAAATGAAAATGGTGAAAAGGTACAGTGGAATGAAATAAAAGAAATACCATTTGAGATGGAAGAACCCTTTAAAATTAATTACAAATTAAGTTATGAGGCTAATGAATACAGTATCAATAATTTTCATTACAAGAAAAAGAAGAAAACATTCAGGGACTCATGAACTTACTCTTGCATACACCCAGGCCACAGGAATCATTGCTGCAAAGAAAAGAGACGTTCGCCTCCTGTGTGAAGCAAAGAATATAAAGCCACAGTACCATAATTTCTTTAAAAGCTTTCATGGTTGGTCCAACATAGAGGAAGGAAGTGCTATTTAAGTAGGAAAAAACACTGCTTCAAAACATTCTGTGTTTCAATATCCTTGCATGTATTAAAAATAATATTTTGTATATGACATACATTTTAACTAAAATGTGATATATAATATTTATTCTATTTATGCTAATAATATTAATTAATAATGTTCCAGTTGTTGAAGGTAAGTATTATGTTCATTTCAAAACATAAGAATTTATTGTGAAATATATTTGGCCTGTAATACAGCAACATGATATTCAGTTATATTTCAATATGGCCACAAGTGCAAAATAATGTATTTGTAAGTAAATATATAACATGTTACCTACAGATGGAACAATGTATATTGTGTATAATGTAAACTGGAGTAGTTCTAAAATGTTATTCTTCCCTGTTTTCCTAAATTGTTGAAATATCCAAAAATAAATCCTCCATCACCAGGCATTTAAATGACAATTCAATAACAATTCTGGTCCACCTCGAAGACCAGAATTGAACAATTACAATTAATAGAAGGACTGGTGAAAAATGGGACAGAAGAAGGGGGGATATCTATCTACTCACTTTGGGGAAAAGAAAGGCAATAGGGTTTGAGTTTTGGTCTTCCTGTGTGTTTAAGGTCTGTGACTATGGTGAATCTCTACTTTAAATAGAAATAAAAAAAACTATAACAACTTCTAAACGCAGCAAGTTAGGAATGAGAGCCAATGACTAGTGACTAAAAAGAAAATTATTCACTACACTTCGGTATGGTAATTCATTCAAGAAAATAATGAATATAGGTAGGTCTTCTAGCTAAAAGAAATAATAGATTACGTTGATAAAGCATTCAAATTATTAGTAATCGCCATAACTACTATACAAATAACAACTCACAGACTCCAGTCTATGTGAAAATTTATTTTAAGTTAGTAAAATAGTCACAAAAGTGTTACAAAGGCTACGAGCAATAGAAACTGTTTTATCATCTAACCAGAGAAATCAAATGATATTTGTTCAGAAATTAGAGAGTCTTGCTTTTTAAATAAATAAATAATAATAAAAAAGTTTCCTCAATAACAACAATAATCATTTAAATGAACAAAAGTATGAATTAAATAGCGTAAGCAGGTTAAACTTTCAAATTAACAAGAACGTCCATTATACCTACAACCTGAGTTTGGTTTTAAAACCCTTCTTTAATGCCTGGCTGGTATAATTTTATTAAACTTGTCCTCTAACAACAAGATTGTAGTTTTATACTCCACTAGGAGTAAACTCAGACTTCCAAAATACAGAAAATGCAAAACTCTCTGTAGTGAGTAATTCAAAGATCGAAAGACTAATAAAAAAAAAAAAAAAAAAAAAAAAAAAAAAAAAAAAAAAAAAAAAAAAAAAAAAAAAAAAAAACCTTTTCATTCAATTTAAATATCTTCACACAATTTAAAGTTATTTTTCAGGAGAAAGCTATAAAAATATTTCTTTGTATTTGTGAAGGGACATCTGTGAATAAAGTTTAGGTATGTTTACGCTTAACTATACCCAGTAAAACTTTGCAAATAAAAACAAGTTAAAGAAAAACTCTAGGTTATCTATGTTTCTGACAGGGTATACAATTAATGGCTGAAATTAGACAAGCTTAAACAAGGAGGAAGGATAGGCGTTTAGAATCTATTATCTGCTTTCTAAAATTAAAACGAGTAATGATACGCAAATAAAATATTGTCCAAGGATACAAGCTCTCGTTCTACACAAAGCTATGAGCTACGACTGGCAAGGACAACAATCAACGCACACACGATTATGCAAGGATACCAACTAAAACCTATGAAAACGGTTCACTAGTAAAAAAAAAAAAAAAAAACCCCACCAACCACACTTCTTAATCGCCTCAAATCAACTTAATTTCTGTTCCTCAAAAGATTGACTAGTGTCTTACCACTTAAACACACTTGAACAGCTCTAGTGCTCTCTCATTCTGACCCACGGCCTATGACTGCTCACCAGTAACTAACCTCCTTTGTTAACACTATGTAAATAATATTTATATGATTGGTCGAAGCCGTTTCTCCCAGATTTAGGAAGAATAGTCTTGACCAACTCAAAAAAATTAAACAAATAATTAAGTTACTTAGCTCATTACTGTGTACATATCAGCAGCCTCCTCTAAGCCGCACCTGTATCACCAGCTTCAACCTTTCCGTCATGCCATCTTGCCCACCACAACAACCCACCTGCGCCTCCTGACCTGGTTTTTAAAAGGCCAGCCATGCCTTTGGCCCCGGCCAATTAGTGAGCTGCATTTCCCTAGTAACAGCTGGTCTCCAGAACAGTCCTAACTTCCCCACTTGCCTCAATCCTAGACAGCCTAGTTACTCCAGCTGAATTCAGCATAACTCCTTCCTCTCGTACCTGGCAGAACCACCAAGCTGGGTGGCTGCCGACACACAAATGACGCCCTGTTGCGACAACTCAATTCCTGACAGATGATAACAAAGAGCACCTGGAACCTTCCCAAGTCTCTTAGAATGCCCCGAAAATAGGCTAGGGAGAGAATTGCTGAAATCTTCAACCACTGATTATTAGGACATCAACACAAATGAGTTTTGAATCCCGAAAGCCTAGAAATGACTAGAAAACTATCATGTCAACCAAGTCGGCATTAGCGAATTCTAGAGCTCTCAAAAGCTGAGGGCCAAACTAAAAACTATCTCACCAAAGGGAAAATCACTCAGTTCTAAATAAAATAAAAAAAAATCAAAATTAATTAAAACAAATGCCTCCCATTAAAAAAACACAACTGTCAGATAAACACTCCCCCCCCCAAAAAAAAAAACAAATTTCCATAAATATAAGTAAAAATATGTCTGCGGACAAAAAAGTAAAAAACGAAAAAATTTCTCCTAAAATTTTACGGCGTAACAATATAAAGAGCTCCTTATATTGTGCCAATCCCCAAGAAATTGAACTAGTGCTGTAGAACCCTATTGTAACACTTCTCAAGGGACCCAAGAAATTTCAGCCTTATATAAATGAAGAGTTTACAAAAGGTAATTTTGTATTGAAAAAAAAGTTTGTAGACCAAGAGAAGGCAGCTTATTAAGCAGAAAAAGGTTATAACAGGAGATATTTTAACAGGTTTCCACTATATATCACAACTCAAAATTCTGAGAAATTTGTAAATATTAAATTGTAAATATCTCAGAACTACCACTTTTGCACTTGTGGCCATCTTCTTCCCAAGGTGCGATATAGGAATGGATGAAGGATATTGTTTACCAAAGGATTGCACAAACATGTGAGAAATTACTTGCGCGTATCATACATGCCGCTACGGAAATAAAAAAGACGCATGCAGCTACGTAGAGCAACATGTACGGTTATAAGCATGCGGCCAAATGTATGGAAGTAGATGAAAACATTTCTGAACATCTTTTGTAAGCTTGTTAGATGCAATTGTGATGCTCAACTGTAAACAATAGGGTCTGCTAATACATCACTGTATTTACTTCTGAAAAAGGTTATTATTTTATTAGTCATTTTTAAAATGTATTGAATTACTCTGTAAATATTGGGAAAAGTATCCACATTTATATAACATATTTTACTCCAAATGACGTATGGAATCGACCCTGTGAGTGGCGGTAACTTCTCGTGAATTATCTAGTCTACAGGATGCGGAAAAACTTTGTTTCGTAAATGAGAGGAGTGTTACCGGTCCCAAAAACAAGTATTGTGAACATAGGAACCATAGGTCTGTGGTGATTAGTTTCTGCCCTACATGTGCTACCGTCTTAGAAAATGTCCGGTAATTCACGGATATGGACTGCACCACACGAATCTATGGTCAAAACTAAGTAGAAAATATTATCTGGTAAAAATGAGTAAGGGCCTTAGTTTACGAGAAAAACAACATTAATAAAATGACTTCACGCCACGATAAGCACAGCATTCATCATCAACATACAAAATGTCAAAAGTCATAACAGGTGTTCCGAAGTTTGCTCTGCCCATAGCAATGCACTTTTTCGCTTGTTGTATTGCATGCAGCATGCATGGTGCTTGGCCGCCAGATGCACCCATGGCTATTTCCATGTCCCAGTACTCACTGCATGTACTCCATGTCCTCCTTGGCACTACTGAGTTCGGCTCTTCCCCTTGCCATACGTCTTACAATGACATATTAATTGCGGCATCGCCACATCACCTCACCCTTATCTAATAGAATACCACATGTTCACTACAATGGTTTTTAAAACTTTCCAGGCGATTTTATCATAAAAGAAGTGTAATTAATTTTTTCGTAATAGTATTTTCTACTTAATTTTGACTATATATTTGTGTGGTGCAGTCCGTATCTGCGAATTACCTGACATCTGGTAATGATGGTCACGCGGACAGCATCACAGCAAATAGCATGTAGTGCCGAAACTAATCACTGCAGACCTATGGTTCATATGTTTACATTACTTGTTATTGTGCGCTCTAACACTCCTCTCATTTACGAAATGAAGTCTTTCTGCACCCGGTATATTTATTAAATAAACAGAAATTAACATGCATATACAAATAACTACAGGTGCAGCACACAGTAAAATGGCACAATGTAATAATACCTGGTGAAACACTTCTTGCTCCTGCATATGCACTAGATGTTGCTAAAGCTGCTTGATTCAGCTCTTCGTGAAGTTCTTCAGTTATTATTATACCATTTGGTTTCACTGGAAATAAACAAAACATTTGAAAATAAATCTGAATTCATAAATGTTTTAATTTGTTGATTAGTAAAGTTCTTCAAATAATTAATTTGAAACATATATAAATAACAGACTGTACACCAAGATGCAATTTTCACAGAATTTATGTGCACCTGGTTTACAACATTGCTATAAAAGATTATACTGGAAATTGCATAAATCTGAAAGATAATTACTGTTCCCACAAGACGTCTGGGTGGGTGCTATGCAGCAATGTTATCGGCATGGCACAGCAAGTTATCAATGGTCAAGCAGTGTACTTACTGTTCAGAAAACACAGGCCTTGAAAAGAACACGTTCACTACGTTTTGTTTAGAACGATTGTGAAAAGTGTTCATACTTTACCAAATGAACAAAGATAATAACTTTGTTCCCTTTTTCAATGAACTGGAATGATATTTTGCGTTCCTATTTAAGTTCACTGAGAAAACCCACAAAATTTTAAAAATTAAATTCAACTAACATATTTACCATAGCAACTCAGCAAAAATACAGCCATGTTCGTAATGTGAGAGAAAAATACATTCCTGTTAGTTTGGCAGCTGCAACCTGTTTACAGCTAGCAAGTTGTAAGTTTAAAGCTGTAAGTTTGCAAGCTTCCAACATTTTATTCTATGAAAGTGAAACACGAGTGTGAAATTGCATGTGCTTGATATAAGTAAACAAAAATAAACTACATTTGTCATGTACTGGTTTTGGAAGACAGTTTGATTAGTTTCTGAAAATGCAAACATAACTGCTGGCATGCAATGTATGCTGACTGTTGGCGAAGACCTTAAATGCTGCAAGTAATTCGTCATTGAATTACAGCGGCACATATAGGATTCTGATGTAGCTGTAAAGTCATTCTTTATTGTCAATATGTGAACTGACCAAATCCAAATATATTGACCCCCATGAATATAATGGATTATTATCCATTCCATATAATAAAGTGGCTGTCGATAAAATCAGTATCTGTTGTGGAATTTGACTTGGACATAATTTAGGATACGTGAACCAAATTTCATATAACTAGGGCTGAGCTGTGGGGTCAGAAATACGAGCTATAAATAAAAATTTTGGGCACAGTACATTTCATGCAAGTAAAGAAATAAACTGTCTTTGAACTTAGTTCCCAGCTTAACTCACAAGCATAAGTCAAAACAAATTGCACACTACAGCTAAAATTTCTGTTTGTATTTGAAAAAAAAAATAAATAAATAAATAAACAAATAAAATTTTAAGTTTAGGCCATGTCTGAGTTTAATATTGTGACAATTAAACATTTCCTTCTACATATTTTTTTTTTTTTGGGCATTTTCAAAATTTTTAACTTTTTTGTTCAGTTGCCCTAAATTTTTTCTTCAAGTCCTTTATTTTTTTTTGTTATGATGATTTAAGTTATTATTTTTTTGTTCGGATGGGTATAAATTATTTTTAAAGTTAGGATATAAGGTTGTTCAGTTTGTTTTTCTGGGAATATTCCTTAGTTTTGCTGTGGAGCATTCTAGAGAAACGGTGCTGGAAACATTTATAGATCTTTCTGAGCTGAGATCAGCCTCAGCATTTCCTTTAGGCTGTTTACAGCTGTGCATATTATTTTCGCTGCTGCATCTCTAGAGCACTTCTTTTGCAAATAGGTTTTTTGTTGCTCTGTGTTTACTTCGTAAGTTGCAGGAGCTTTACTGATGGAGACATTTTGATTCGACAGCCATGAGTTTGTAGGTGCTGTCAGCAGAAGGGAGAAGGTTTCGGGCTGCGGACAGTAGACAAAGTATAGGGCACTCAGGGGACAAGGGGAGTGAGTTGGAGCTAACCACGTGTTTACGAGCTGTGACTAAGGGTGTGTGGAGTGTTCTGATGGGCTAGAGGCAAAGTGGTGAGCGGTATGATGTCAGACAAGGTGAGAGGATGCATTGTTGTTGGAAGCTCGCCGTCGAGGAAAGCGGATGTGAGTCTGAATGGGTCCAGGAAAGACCCTTGAGAATCTTCATTACGTGATAAGTATTTTTGCATAAAGTTTTCTTGTTTTACTTGGTCGGGACATTTTTCTTCACAGGAAAAATGGCCCCACCAAGCGTTTAAACAGTCTAATTTTATGGGTTAGAGTGGGAAAGTAGTTGAGCAGAAAAAAAAAAGAGAGAAGGGAGAGGGAGAGAGATTTTATACATATATATATATATATATATATATATATATATATATATATATATATATATATATATATATGTCACGGCCGCTGTCTTCTAGAAGTTAAGGTAATGATACACGGCTAGGGGTTACTAGATGTAATTGGATGAAATATATTGTTTTTATGGTTTTCAGTAGCTAAAAAGCAGTAACCTATTTTCTAGACATTACTGATGATAATTGTAATTGGGAATACATTTAATTCCTGTAATTTAAATTTAATGTGTATCTCATCTGCATCTATTGTTTATGAGTAATGGTCTTAGGTTGGTATTATGCACTAACTTAAACTGGTTGTTGTAGCCTATCTCTAGTGAATAACATTTGTGTTTCGATAAGTACTCCCCTTGCAGTTATTTATGTTGAATGAAATTTTTATTTACTTCTACTTTTCATTAATGATAAATTTTTAGGCCAATCCGATTCTAAATAAATAAGAGTTGTATCTGGAGGAATTAATAGCTGCCTTGTGTTCCTAGTGTGTTTTTTTAATGGATAAATGCAGCAGTTATCTTTTAGGTTTTACATAAGCTAACCTCTGACGTAAAGATCCCACTTAAAATTTATCTGAGTTTCTGTAATGGTCTCCAGATTTTTATACTTGGATTTTGTAACTCTGAATAGTACTTCAATGACTTGTCTCCGAATCTCAGCTTAAGTGTTTTCTCCCTTTAATTTTTTTCAAGTTTAAGAATTATTTTCTTTCACATTTGTGAATACCTGTTCCCATACAGTAATTTTTCTAATAAGAAAAGACACCATTAAAGAACAACTTGTTGTTATTACAAATTTTTATATTCGTTACCTGAGATCAAAGAAAATAAAAATAATCTTTGAGCAGATCTGTACTCAACACAGAAAATTTGTTAAATTATTATTGTTGTTACTAATCAAAAGTTTAAAACATAACTGGTGGTGGTTCCTTTTCTTATTTGTGCAATAGCTTGTTGTATCTTTGATATAATTAATTGCTGTTATTCATTATTAAGAGTATTAATTTAATAAACACATATTTTCGAAATTAGAAGTATATTCCTTCTTCTTCATAAGAAAATTGATTTCTATTTTTGCTTAATTTTTTCTCTCGGGCAAGTACCTGTAGTTTTGGGTTATAGTTAAGTACTTAGACGTGAACATAAGTTGTTTTTGGGAGAACTGCCACACACCATGTAACTCTTCAACAGCGCTGGAACTGTGAAGCGGTCTCAGTGTATCTCACTGTAATCAAGTAGTGGCGGGAGGATTCACACACCTCTTGTCTGCCACTGGGAGTAGGAAGAATCTGTCAGATGTCAGCAGTACCAGCCTGTAATGGATGTAAGGATCTGCTTGGTGACTGTGATATTGCCTATGGAAAGCACACTCCATCTCTGTCCATTGTTCGGTGCCAGCAAGTCACTTGCTAAGTTCTGGTTGGGATTTGGTTGACTATGGAAAGTCAATCACTTGTCTGCTCCTGCTTCCGTTTGGCCATCGGTTGGGCTTAAGGCCTGGAGGAAGTACGGTTGTCCGAAAAGGAAGTCTACTTTCTCTGCTGCCTCTGTGGGCTCGGCTGGCGACTGGTGGGGTAATAAGAGGTTGGCTGATCAGACATGTGTTGGAGCTATTGCCAGTTCTAGTAACGGAGAGAAAGCACATGCGTGAAACCAGAACGGGCTAGTGATGTGTCTCTTATAGCCTCTCCTAGCTCAAGGGGACAACTACCCTATATTGCCCCTCAAGTGCATGGTACCGCATATACTGCAGACGTGGCGAACACTGGGGGTGTCCTATGCCAAGACTTTTTAAAAGGGATATCTGCCTACCAGGCTAAGCTTGAATCATGGGCAATCATGATGGTGGAGCCTGGTGGCGGGCAGTTCGACTACTTTATGGTCAGAGGAGCCAAAAGTCTGAATTTAAATGTGAAGAAATTCAAGTATTGAGGGACCACATACGGAATCATCTGTTTGTGGAAAACCTTAGATGGAAAGGAAGGAGGAGCCTGGGCTGACCTCGATTTCCCCACTAGTTCCTATTGGATGCCCATAGGTCAGAATGAGGTCGGACTCATGCTTGTAGTGGTGAGTACCTGGGCTATATGGCCAGATATCTGTGATGGTAGTAAATTTTCTCTCGAGCTGAGGAGAAATATATGGCCTGGTGACAGCTGGCCACAAAAGAGAATGTGGTCGGGATCAACCACAAGAAGGGGGAGGGGGGAGTCAGAAGGAACCTGTGCATGTGGTAGCCTTAAATTGGGTTTAATAAAATGTAAAAACCCCGGAATGGCATAGTGCTGGAAGGGGTCCTAAAGCTCAAATATTGTAAGCAAGTAGTACCCAAACCCCCCTTTTTCCGTTCCTCTTTATTTTAATTTCCTTTTGGCCTATGTTTAAAATGACCCTGTTTTACCTATGTTTTATATCAATTAATGCTGTGCCGTTCTTGGCACGACTCTTTAATTTCCTATGCGAGACTACTATTTCAATGCGTTACTACAGTCACGAGAATTTTACAGTATGTCACTGTGATTTTGAGATATGCTAAGATAAAATTTTGTTATGTTGTCACTGATATTAGTTATTTTTAAACTATTTTTGGAAACTTAATTCTTAATATTCTAATCAGTTAATGATATAGCAAACTTTATAATTACTTATGTCCCTAATAATTGACTTCATTTTTATCGGTTTCGAGTATATTATTTCTGTTTCAGTCTTTAGCTTGGTTGCGAGAATCTTTATATATTAATAAATATTTGATATATATCTTAATTATCTGGTTATACTAATATTTTGATTATTGTGGTAATTAATTGGTTTACGCATATTTGGAATTATCGGTGTCATGTAATTTATATTTAAAGTCAATTTGTCAGGTAAATAATAATGTTATTTTCTGTTTGAATTATTTGAGATTTCTGTAATTTTTAATTCAGGTCTAGTGGTAAGACATTTATTTATGTTTCATGTTGGTAAATATAGATTTCAATATTTCATTTATTTGGCTGTACAAGTCATTTATTATATATAAGCCAGAGTTATATTGTATTGATTACTAATTTCCACCAGTTGAATTTTCCCTGTGTAAGTTTAATTCAATTTTGCTTTCATTTAGTACTCTGGAAAAATACAGTAAACTCCCATTTATTCGTGCATCACTTGACTGGTTTTCGGCTTATTCGTGTGGCTTTTTAACTTTTCTCAATGTCTACTGTAACTTTTGTGGCAAGGCGATCTGTAGCATGTTGTTTAACATGCAGAGGTCACATGTTCATCTATCGCTGTGCCGCGTGAGCTGATGTTTATCTCTTTAAAGGGTCAGCCTGTCACAGAGACCTGTGTGAGTCATCCATTTCCGCCTGGTGTAAAGCGCGTATCTGACCACCTGGAGACTGTGTCTGAAATGGCAGATTCTGTTGACAAAATGATTACGTGGCCCGATTTTGTATACAAAAAAGGTGACATATTCTGTAATTTGGTATTCTGCATTTGGTATTGTGCGGATGTTAGCAAGAATACAAAATGACAAAGCCCATGTTGCTTTTCACATTCAAAACACATGTGCGAATGCGTATATAAAATGTTTTTTAAAACAAATAATTGTTCATAAAATACACTAGGAATGTAATAATAAAAAAAAAAAAAACAAGAAAGTGTTGCTGACTGTCGACACCATCCGAAGTGAAACTTATGGAATGACAACTTATGAAATAACAAGTTTGTAATTTTGGACATGGCCTCGGTTATCCCCCCTCCCACTCCCCTTCCTTCCCAAAAACCAACACGTCTTACCAGTTTATCGACTGCCGGCCCAGGTCATTGTGTTCACTTGGTAATGTTGTTTTCTCATCGTCAACAAAGCGTAAAATTACATCTAGAACTATCCCCGAAAAGTTAGAAATTTTTTTTTTTAGCATGGTGTGTTATCAAAAAAAAAAACCATCCTGGTGCCACAGGGCGAAAAAAAATAAAGAAGAATTTTTCAAGAAAGGCATGGTTTAACTTTTCTGATGTTTTTTCATATCAAGTGTTTAAATGTTTACAAAAAACTTAACATTTCCTTAAGTTTTAAACTTTTGTGTGTGTGTGTGTGTAAGTCGGTAAAATTTAAATAGGCTCCTATTAATAGAGATTGTACTGTACTGTTCAAAGTCAGGTTGCCTCATTTAAAGTCTTGTTATAGTCTTTATTGCCTTGCATTCTAAATTTTCAACTAACTCTGCCATCTAAAGGACTGGTCTGAGTCATGCACTTTGAGAAGGAGACACACACAACTAGCACCGCTTATCTACGTCACCAGCCCAACGCGCTCGCGCCTAGTGCCGACAGTGTATACTCGATGTGCTATGAATTACTATACTCAGGGCAACATAAATATCAGTTAAATTATCATGTACTTTAAATCCTGCACATACAGTGCATGATTAGTGTATTTTCTTTGAAATGTATAATAGGTACTTTGTTTTATTACCAGTTTTGCAGCCAATATCACTGTTCTATTAAAAGTAAAAATGTGTAAATTCGATTATCTACATATTTAAATACAAATTTGCTAATTCGTGTTTTCTCTGGCCCCGATTAACTGTGTTAATCGGGAGTTTACTGTACTTCTTATATCTTGTTAGAGCCTTCCAGGCACCTATTTTGTCCTTTCATTCCTTGCCTAACCGGATGTATGCAGCATCATCTGTAGTATATTATCTTTCACGTCCATCGCTACCCCCTTCCACAATTCCAGTTTTGCCATGGCTGTGTAGGCAAACTTTTCTTCCATCATGAGCTTAGTGAGTGACTTTCTATAAAAAAAAAACATGCTACAACCACGTGAAACTTTGCGTTTCTAGCTAACACATTTCTTGTGCACGTCCCTTGCAGACATTCTGCGACATCTAGTGGAACACTACCTGGTTGGCCTTTTTCTCTTTCGATGCGCCATTGTTTCGTGCAATGGCATGTCTCTCTGTCCGTTCTCTACTCACTTTTCTTCTTGGTGTGCTACCGACATGGCGTGTTTACATGGTGAGGTAGCCGGGATGATTTTCCTTTGGCACCTAAGTGCCACTTCGGTGGTTAACTTGTCCACCAGTAATCTCGTAGTGTAACACCAAGATGTAGATGTGCTTTATTTATTAATTAATTTCTTTATTTGTACGAGCTGCTTTGGGAATTTTGGCTGATCCCGATGTTCTGGCTTTATGCATTCTTCTTGTTCCGTCGTTGATGAGTAAGTTTTCAATTAACTTATCCCTCCCATTCATATCTGTCTTAATCACTTGTATACCTATTTTTTTTTGCTCGGACTCTCTGTTGTAGAGATGGTCCACACATTCTGCATGTTCCACTTCCACGTGTTACTCGTGTTGTTGATATGGCATAAGTTATCTCCTACAAGCTGCAGAATTTACTCACCTCATGTTACGGTGAAGCCCTGCCATAAATGCAACTTCTAGTTTCTCCTGTGCGCTGCTGGGCATTTCTTTCATCTTGGTGTTATCGCCAGAAGCAAGAGTTGCCGGACCGAGCAGGAGCACTGGATGGAAGCCGGCCTCAGCAACCAGAAACTTTAGTTATGGAAACAGCTAGGGAGAATGATTACATAAACAAGGCCAGGTGTCAGCATATGTACTGGCCGAGCGGTGGTAGCTCGTGGCCATCTTTGTTCACGACTATGCTGGAGGCCCTGCCCAAGACTTCGCAGCCATTGAGAGAGCCTCAGCATCGTTGTCAATGATTCACAGGGTAAATATATATCCTGTTTGCACGTAATACATTGCGTGAAGTGAAAGGATAGCAAAGGCTGGCTTGAGAGCTCCTTAAGAGCTAGATTAATCTGTATCAACGTTATCCCCAGAACTTGTAATGTAATGTCAAGTGTGTACGTAATTGTAATATTGAAGCAATTGAGAGCCTTTATGCATCTGAGCTTTGTATCAGTTTGGATACAATAAAGGTAGTGTTTTGCATAAAGTGCCTTACCATCATTAAGTTATGCATATACCCCTTATGAATACATGACCTGACAACTGTAGAGGCGGGCTCACAGCAATTGGTGGCGGCGCATAATGCTTCCCACCTCGTGCAAAGCTTAGTATATCCAGTTAAGTAGAGTTCAAAATAAATTGTAAATTCAGAGTGCATTATCTCATAGTAAACAGTGGCAACATTGAAATTTCATTCACACCCTGGGCAGTGTATTCAAAGTCAGCATATAACAATCACACAGGAGCGCACAAACAAAACTGCAGCAGCAGAGAAAATACGATTGGACAACAGTCCATTGTCTTGTAGTTGTAGAACGAGTGTGTGTGAGCTTCTGTTTCCTAACTTATTGCATGCAATATCACAGCACTGCTCTTTGGGTTATATTGCCTTTCTGCAAATGCAGATGTCCCCTTTAAGGTGTGCACTAAGTAGAAAAAGTGGACGTGAGCAAACAAGGGAAATCTGTGTCAAAATCAATAAGGAAATTAGTTAAAACGGCGACACTCGCTGTTACGCCACAATGGCAAAATGGACTGTATTCGAAAATTCGAAAGGATGCGAAATTAAAACACCGATAGAAAATGAGGCTGCCCGACTGGCACTACTCACCACCATGATGCTTTATGAACAACTGGTTGCCTCCTCTTGGCAGTCCAGGGTTGCCAACTCTGTGGTCCAGAACTGGATGCAGGTCTGCCAATTTCAAAAACCACAAGAGGTGGCAGAGCGGGAAATTCAAAACTTGAATGTGTCCAGTACACACACAGTCACT
The DNA here is from genome assembly GCA_029891345.1 of Dryococelus australis. Taxonomy (NCBI): domain Eukaryota; kingdom Metazoa; phylum Arthropoda; class Insecta; order Phasmatodea; family Phasmatidae; genus Dryococelus; species Dryococelus australis. The sequence goes on along the minus strand of CM057009.1, from coordinate 281,905,773 downwards.
AACACACGAAAAATTAAGTATTCACATATTTACTGTATCGACAAATATTCTTTCACAAAGGACCTCCTCAGGTGACTTATGTTTGGTGCTCGGAAACTCTTCAACTTCCCAGAATTTTGTCATGACATCCTCCAGAGGAGAGACAGAAGTGAGGAGAGATACACAGAATGACTTGGCAGGAGGAGAAACAGGTTCAGATGCCACCTTTCCCATCAAAACCCACCCAAACACAGACCCTAGAGCAACTGGGAGGCCCTCAATCCTCCCTCCGGTGTTCAACTGAGGAAGGAGATCTGCACCGATAAGAAAGTCAATGGGGCCAGGCATGTTGAAGGAAGGATCTGCTAGTTTCAGGCTAAACACAGCACTACGAACTGCAGAGGACAGCTTAACACTAGGCAAATTACCAGTAATGCGTTATAAGACAAACACATCAAGAGCAAATTGGGGTCCTGCACAGCCAACTGGCACAATAATGATAGATGCATTGGCTCTTGCCACATTGACCGAAGTGTTAACTAGTCCAAGAATTGACAAATGAGCCCTGTTGCATCTCAATTGCAATTTTTGCATTCATCCCTCTGTGATAAAACTGACTTGACTTGCTGTGTCCAGCGCTCGAACTACATGCGGACTACCCGTTGAATCGAGAACCTCTTCTTGGGCAGTTGACAATAGCACAGTTTTATCAGAATGAACCACAGCAGAAATGACTACTGAAAGTGTAGATGCAGTCTCCCCAGATGGTGGAACAGCATCAGATTCCAAACCTTGATCCTTAGATTTAGGTTTAAAGTGCAGTACAGAGTGGTGATTACTACCGCAGGTGTGACATGATTAGGTTGAGGGACAATTCTTTGCTTGATGAGACTGGTTCAGACAATTTAAACATAGCTTCTGCTTTTTCACAATAGCATATCGATTTTGGGGTGACAACTGATGGAAATCAGGCTACTTATACAAGGAGTGTGATGCATTACAGACACAACATGAATGTGTTGAACTTATAAAGAGACCTTGATGCATGTGGCTGATGCTTGCTAGGGTTGGGAGGTTTCTGTTTAGTCAGCTGCATTGGAGGCACCTTATACAGTAAGGAACAAGACTGTGACCCAGAACTATTTAGTTGAGATGAACCAACCATCTCATGGGTTCTACACTGTACAATGTTTCTCAAGAAAGGAAATGAAGTTGTCCAGTTGGGGAAGTTCGGAACCTAAGCTCAATTTCCATTCCACCTGCATTTTGGAGTCCAGTTATTTACAGAAGATGTGAAGTAGGATCACATCCCATTGCCCAACAGGAGCCCCCAAAGCCTCCACGGCTGACACATTTTCAGAAATAATGTTCAACAGGCTACGTAATGGCCTTGGCGAATCTGCACAATCCGAGGGTGCTTGTAACAAGGCCTCATCATGAACAGACACAATCAATCGCTTATTCTCATAGCAATTCTCTAGCAGTCCCCACGCAACCTCAAAGTTAGGATAAGCTAAAAATAAGGATTGAATCATCTTAAGGGGTTCACTACTAACAGCACCCTTCAGATATGCTAGTTTTTCTACTGCAGACAAACTTGGATTATTGGAAAGAAACGTAACAAACAAGTTAGAAAAGTTGGGCCATTGCTGCGGGGTGCCATCAAAGTTGGTACTTTAGGCAAAGCAACATTTACCTTATCCAGGAGCTGTATCGGTACCAACCCCTGCTTGCACCTCTGGCTTGCTTTCCAGGGATTCTGCCGTGGCCATTACCGTGTAGTACTGTTCCTCAAAGGTCGTCATCTGCTGAAGGTGATGTTCAGGATCAAAATCATAGAGAGTGTCCGACGAAGCTTCTACCGTAATGTAGACGACATCTTAAGTTTGCTTCAAGCTGGGAAGGTCTCTGACGCTTGCAGAGCTTAACCTTAGTGTCTGGTCACTGGTAACTACCTTTGCAAGATCACACGCATGCTTAACTCGTCCTTCTGCCAATCTCAGCCATAAGGATGCGACTAGAACAGCAGCCATGGTTGGATAAAATAAGGTGCATACACCTGAAGGAACACAAAGTCACTGTCCCGCACTCACAACGGCGAGGAGAGCAAGCAAAATAAAAAAAGAACTGGATCTTCAAGTCGTTCATTTTAGTGACCCGAACGGGTCACTTTTGAGGGTATCGAGGGTGATCCGGATCAAAAAAAGGGTCACGGGACACTAATACTGGGACACGGAAGGGAATGCGAAAATAAATGCGGAAGATTGTTACGCCGTTGCCAACTAAGTACAAAGGACAGAGGAAAACACTGCAGCCACGGAAAAATACAAAAAATAATGTTTTGGAGTGCTTAATCCATCCAAGATGATGCAAAATCACAACAGAAGTGGCAAAAATACCGCCATGAATGCTCACCACAACACCAATTATGCTAACATCAAAAATGGGTGCGAGATAAGTCTAAAAATCGTAAAGACGATGCACAAATACTGGAATAATCTGGCCCAGAGGATCAAAAATGTTAGGCCACGATGGCAAAATGGACTGTATTCCAAAATTCGAAAGGATGCAAAATTTAAACATAGATAGAAAATGAGGCTTCCCGACTGGCACTACTCACCACCATGATGCTTTATGAACAACTGTGCTGCCTCCTCTCGGCAGTCCAGGGTCGCCAACTCTGTGGTCCAGCACTGGATGCAGGTCTGCTAACTTCAAAAACCACAAGAGGTGGCAGAGCGGGAAATTTAAAACTTGAATGTGTCCAGTACACACACAAATGGTCACTAACACACGAAAAATTAAGTGTTCACATATTTACAGGTCCAAAACACTTGATTTAAGTGACGCTCAGCATGCATTAGAAAACAAAAACCAACTACACCCTGAGTTAACTAGAGAGACCATAGATTTAATAGACTTGGAACACAATTCACCCACCCAACAAAACTCAGCACTTGATTATTTATTTCCTGACACATGCGAACACAACACATAAGAGGCAAGCATAAGTGGATATCTCAGACAACGCACACTCAAAACCCTCCAGGCAACAGAACCATTTTAATTTCTATACCAAACACAAATACAGACAACACAGAACACCAGTACGCTAATGAAATAGAGAACACAGTTCACGCACAACAACCACCTAACATTACCAATCCACCACAGTACATTCTAAAACACCCATAACCCATCCCCACATTCGCAGGTGACAGTCATGAAAATGTGGAGGAATTTCTAGACACATACAACATAACCAGTGACGTTAATGGAGGCACCAAACTAGGTAAATGTAGAAGCCTGAAATTATATTTATAAGAAACAGCCAAAAGAGTATATGAGAATGTCTACTACACAAATGGACAGGACATAACATGGCAATACATTGAAACCAAACTCAGAACAACATTTACACCACTTGACAACACTGGCAGGTACAGAAAACTACTTCACACAAAAACACAACATGAGAACGATAGCTGCCAGGTTCATGTAGAAACCCCAATTTTCTACAAAAATAAAGGCGACCCACACTTGCCAGAGGCCGAGCTTGTCAAAATCATTTGCAAATTGTTGTTGCCAATAGTTGCCGATAAATTGATACCACTGCAGAATGACACACTCGAGCAACTGACACAAAATATAAACACCATTGAAACAGGAATGTTAAGGTACAAACAAGGAAACATAACTCACACCCAAGAAATACCAACAGCACAACTCCAGGAGGAAATTGCGACATTAAAGGTCAAGTTAGCCAATGTAACACAAGAATTAAGTCACACGACACAACATAGACACACAGAAAATCAAGTGCAAAATTATACCAAAACATGGCAATACAGGACAAATCCTACAGAGACCAGTTACAAGCACAGAATCACACCCATACAGATACGGATGCACCACCCAAGAAGAGAACAAAACAGACACAATTGCAAAGGTGCCCATACAAGCCACGGACACAGTCACGCAGGCCCCTCAAGGGAAGAACACTGATGTCATGAACGCCCGCAGGGAAAAGCAAACTGACACAATTACAGACAAGGACATGCCCCCCACCCCCCACGAGGAAAAGGTAAATAGAATAATTGACACATGTCAGGCATTATTCAGCAAACGTATACCACATAGAACATATGTAGACATAACCAAATTTAACACTCGAAGCTAAAATTTTGCAAGGAGACCCCAAATATCTAGTATACAAACAATCAAGGCAGAACCAATAAAAAAACCAAACGTTTGCAGTATTCAGTTTCACGACACACAATGCAGGTCACGGAAACCAGAGAGCAAAGAAACTAGAATATGCAGGGATAACCAGGTTGCCAAACAAAACCACCGGTCGTGAAAGACAAGATTAACATACACACGGAAGCAACAACTACCGTAGAGTGTGACGTCACAGCGGAATGCAGGAGTCAACATAACCGTAACATAAGCAAGGAGAGAGCGACCTTCATACGGCCATGATGTGCGCCATGTGTTTGTACACAGGTCACCAGACGGCAGCAAGAATTTAACACCGACATTGCTGCATGATTCCATTGGCCACACCAAGCTCAAGTTAACCGCACACGGGAATGGACACAAAAACATCAACATACACCAAAAAAATCAACAAGGAAACACATGGTAATCATGACAAGTGCAAGCAATACCTGAGCCACGAGTCCCACATTCATCTAGGATGCAAACGTGACACCCCAACATACAAGGACAAATGTTGTGCTCAAATTATAAAATCATCAACACTACACGTCTTTGTCCAGGTAGGCGGAAAGATTTACACTGCACTCATCGACACTGGATGCTCCCGTTCTTGTATGGCGTCAACATTAATTAAGAAACAAAAGTGTGTATTCAGCAGGAATTCTTATTAATCGATAATCTCGAGCTTGATATTATCTTATGAGTAGACTTTATGAAAAAGTATGACATGGTGCCAGTCCTTACTAAAAACATAATGTTTATCCATGCATCAAACAACAGCAAAATTTTAGAAATACCAATAAATACAAATACACTTGAATACGACATGAGCAATTTGATAGAATAATATATCAATAAGATAGAGAGCAACGAGAAGCCTACACCCAGTGTACCACTCGGAACTATTAATAATAACTTACCATTACAGCAACAAGAACAGTTACAAGTCTTATTACAAGCATACAGAGACAGGTTTGCGAGCTCCAGTATCGGAACTTACAGAAACCAAAGAATATGAAATAAAGTTAGAGTTAACTACCAACAAACCAATACATTCCAGACCTTACAGGATCAACCAAAAGTTATGAGAAGAGTTCTTAATACAAATTCAACAGATGCTTGATTCAGGAATTATCACACCTTCAAAATCTCCTTACGCCGCACCGAGCCTTGTTATAAAAAAAAGCCAGGGCGGGATTAGGTTCTTAACCGACTACAGGCTACTTAACCAATACTTAAAGAAAGTACAATACCCCATACCGCGTATGCAGGACATAATAATGAGGATGCAAAACTCGAAATACATTAGTTCAATTGACATGTTTAGCGGTTTTTATGCAATCCCAGTCCGCAAGGAGGATCGCAAAAAACTTGCGTTCTCAGTAGATGGCGTAGGTCTCTTCGAATAGGCCCGTATGCCAATGGGGTTGGCCACAAGCCCTAATTACTTTCAGAACTTAATATATATTATGTTAGGCCCCTTATGGTGGAACACCACGGTCGCTTACATAGATGACATATTTATAATAGGCAACATATTCCAAGAACATCTACACAATATTCAAAAAGTTATGGAAAGATTACGTAAATTTAACATAAAGTAAACACAAAGAAATGTTCCTTTGCACATAAAGAAATCAAAATACTCGGATACTACATCACACCATCAGGTATACGTATAGACCCAGAGAAAATAGACACCACACACAACATGACACCTCCCAAAAGCATCAAACAATTATGTGCATTCCTTGGGTTCACGTCCTATTTGTGCAGCTACATACAAGATTACGCCCACAAGGCAGAATCATTAACCGAATTGACAAAAGACAACGTGCCATTTAAATGAACAGCAAATGAACAAGCAGCATTCGAAAACTTAAAACCAGCCTTATGCAAATCACCAATACTAGCTACGTTCAACAAAAACAAGCGTACCATATTAGCTTGCGATGCATCTCAAATGGTGATAGGCGCAATATTGATGCACGAAATACCAGCCACAAAAGAGCGGGGTATAAATACTTTTGCTTCCAAAAAGTTCTCACTAAATGAAAAGCGCTGGTCAGCTACCAAGAGAGAACTAAGTGCAGTCAAATATTTTGTAACGTACTTGTGACAGTACTTATAGAGCAGGAAGTTTATAATTGAAACTGACAACGTGAGTTTGCGTTATTTAAAAATTATGGCCTAACATAATATTAGAATACAAAAAATGGCAATTGTGCTTACTGAATACGACTTTGAAGCAAAGATAGTTAAAGGAAAGTAAAATGTATTGGCTGAGGCTATGAGTACATTGCCGACTACTGGAAAAGCTGAAACTACTTACATATCTATAAACAACACAATGTACACTATTAAAAAGGAATTAATCAGTTGGACATCATTTCGCAAGGCTGTAGCAGAAACCTTATTTCAAAATTCAAACAAACACAATAAAATTTAATCTACTATCGCCAAATACGTCACAAACAATTGGTCAGATATAAAACCCATTGTAAAAAATGAACTCCACACAAGTGATAAGGCACGCGTGGCCAAAATCATTATCAACAAGGGAAACTTACCTTTACAGGCTATTGCCAAAATCATCCCTACACTTTACCAGTAAATGTAGAAATTTCTATGAAGACTCATGACAACAAACTCAAAATGACATGTGTAAATTCCAGTCTAAATTTCCAAATAGTCATCTAACCCCAAAACAATATACACTATCATCCCATCTACCTACACGAGCAGGAATACATTAAGATTAAAGACGATTCACATTTACTCATAGCACCCCTTGTTCAAAATAACATGTCCCCATTCCTCAATGAATACACCAATTATTCACATATATAACACATCAAAGTTGCTTTATAACTGACCCAGAAATAGCAACCCACAAATATCGCCGCAAAGCAAGACGTTACGCCATTGCTGGCAACGGCGAAATATATACAAAGCTATACACCCCAGCGGGCGAGAAGAAATTGACCCTCGTTCCCCAGCATTATGTTCCTGAGATCATAACCGCACATCATGACGCCCTTCTTGGCGGAGGACATTTTGGTCAATTCAAAACCTTGCAAAAGATTAAAAACACTTCTTATTGGGACTCCATTAAAAAATATGTTATAGAGTACATAAAAAACTGTCCAATATGTCAGAAAATTAAACCTACACATCAGAAACTTATCGGCCAGATGACACAGATCCCCCCCCCCCCCCCTGCTATTATGCCATTCATGGGGTCTGGATGCTAAAGGCCCTTTACAACTATCCACAAAGGGAAATAAATATATACTTGTAATGACGGAATTTGTCAGCCGCTATGCCATTGCCAAATCCGTAAAATCAATTGATGCTTTAACTTGTGCAAATTTTGTAAAGGGAGTTACACTCCAATTCAGGTGTCCTAAAACAATTTTGAATGACAGAAGCACATAATTTAACAATGAACTAATGGCAAAATTGTTGAAAAAGTTACAAATTAAGAACTTACAAACAACCGCATATAATCCTGCATGCAAGTGTCTTACGGAGCAAATAAATAAGGTTCTTTCACAGCAACTCACATCATGTGCCAACAAAGATCCCACCCATTGGGATGAGTATGTACTGTATATTATTTTTAATTACAATTCCAACATGAACTGAAATACAAAGTACAGTCCCATTAAACTTTTACACAGTGTTGAGACAGTTCAACCATCAAATGTTATCACTCATGAGTATTCAGAACATGGCAATCAATGGTGTGAACAATTAAATCAAGAACGAGAACAAGCAAAAATAAATTTTATTGTATCACAATAAAAGCAAAAAGAAATTTTTGACTCCAAATTTAGGTTCAATGACCTCAAAATTTTCCAATACATCTGGCCAATCACGCACTCCAAAAGGCCCTGACATTCAAATACCATGGTCCCTATAGGATACACAATATCATAGGTCCTTCCATTATTGCAATCAAAATCCGCAAACGCGGGCAAACCAAAATCAACAGTCACACGAGAAACATAAATATTGCAAATATCCGACGTTAATGCTAACCCCTTATCTTCCAGGTAATGCAAAGACAGCAGGGGACATACAGTCATGGGCACGGTGTCCCTTGTGTTATTCTTGTCCCAAATTGCCCCAGGTGATCAGCTGTACCGGACACACGCTGGAGTGTACTTCCAGGAGCTATTTCCCCAACTGCACTATGAAGAAACTATGCCACTGGTTTATAGCATTCTGCTCCAGCAGCCCAGCGTACCTACCAAGCTGCAGGCGTGGCTTCATAGTGCTTGCGCCACACGCAATAGCACGGTCTGCGTCAACGCACAAGAACCTCACAAAGTTTTTAGCGCTATGACAACTAGCATTGTAGACAAATTTTTAAACGAGTTGTCAGTATCTAATCAAATAAAGTGTGGAATAAAATTCCCTGGGGATGTTGCAAGCTGGTGCTGCGATATCCTCACATCCCGTCACCTTAAATCCCTTATGTCCAATGACGAGATGTTGGCTATTCAGTTGAATGAATTGCAAAATAATGTTATGCTATCAAATAAGAATTTAAACCTCTCCATGCAGTATGTTTCAGAAATTAAAATACAAGTAGAAATTAAGATAAATTCTATTATGCATACACTTAATGCTATGGTTTATCAGGTAACCAACCAATATCATGAAGTTAAAGTTGCAAAAATGCAAGGCCAGATGTTAACAAGTATCGTATTACAACTCGTAAATAATTATATCAATGAAGTCAGAATTGGTATGTACATCCAACATTGCCAATGTAACCATTTGCCTATACAAAAGATCATTAAATATTACACTATGCCCATTATTGAATGTATGATATCTAAGACACAAATTTGTTGAAAATATAAGTTCCCATATGAAATATGTATAATAACTGGCCGTTCTTTCACACAACACAGGTACTTTATTTATTTCATAATGAAACCTGCCATATTGAAGCCCCTAGCGACGTAATTGCCACTGATAAGTACATCCAAGAAACACGTGAAGTACCCAACACACAGGAGCAAGGAAACGGTGTGTATTTCGTTGCAAAGCAGATAGCTGACAGACCACAGGTAAACTGCATAGAAGCTGTCATCAACTTGAATAGTATTGATCAGTTATACCAACAGCGTAAATTCCTTTGTGTAACAGGTAATCCTTTATTTGTAAAAGCCATACAACCTCACCAATAAGTCATTACTAAAGCACCCAACAAGCTAGTGCTACGTCGTGTTAACACATCTCTTAGTAAGGAAATTCCAAACACATTAGTTGGCTGTATTGAGGTTCACGTTCCGTGTAGATGTAAATTAACATCAGCACAGTTGATACTTGTGCAAGAGACACATTTGCGATACTAGAAGCCCAATGTTACCAGTTTCTCACACAGTTATACCAATACACTGGTTGAAACAGAATAACTTTGAAATGAAAAAGTTGAAGCTAGACGAGGGAATATTGTGTACACGATAAACTACAGTATCAATGATAACTGGAAAATATTACATGCGGAGCTACCAACAGTAAATTATGCTCAAGGCAGTTACACTCCTCTACTATTTCAATTACGAGTATTTTCTGTACTACTACAAGAACATTTCAATTACATAAATATGGCGACAATTGTAGGTCTTACCATTGCCCTTGCGGTAATGTATTATAAAGTGGTCAAAATAGCAATACTATTGAATAAAGCAGTTCAGACTGCATAAGTGAAATCTGTAGCACACCTATGTTTACAGGCCTTCTAGGTAAAGGTAATTCAGAAGTGGCCTCTCACTATTTTTCTCAAACTGCACACTTGTGATCTTAGCGATTTGTCACAACGAATTAAATAGCTACGAGTTGGCAGATTATGTTAAGCAGCCACACTCAAAATTACAACTCGCTAATGTGATTTATACTTAATGTTTTGCAGCAACATTAATTTATGTACGCATGATTACTTGCAACAGATAGCACATGGTGCGCCACGCATAGACCAGGTATTTGCAGTATGCGTAAGCGGTTGGCAACCATGATAGCTGCAGGCAACAAGACAAGTAGCTCACTTTTGCAGCGAGTTGTAGAATTTGCATATGCGACTGAGCACGTGGAATGCAAAGGTTGCAATTACTCCCACAGAGTGTAGTGGCGTACTGCAAGACTTAAGCTATTTCTCTGTGTTGGCTCGAGAGAGCATTACTAGGTGGAATTCTTCCGTGCAGCAAGAACGTCATTTAGTTTTTAATTTTCCTAACAGAGGGGGCCCCATGTAACTTTGTTAAAATTCTACAGAGTGTAATTATTTCCAATGTACTGGCCATACATAGAATATAAAATTAGAGTTCAAAGACTGACATGTAAATTTGTGTATCACGACAATTTTGAAGTTTAAATTTGTCCATAATATTATCAAATGTTACGTATAAATACTAAGATACTACCTTGACTAGAGACTCCTATGTCACACATTTCATGTTTAGTATTAAAATTAGTACACTACGATTGGCCTATTGTGGAATGTTGACCCAAAATTGGTGCACCGTTCAATCCCAAACCCAATTCCCTTGTGGTTGACGCCAGAATCTTTTAAACTGAATAACATAATAATTTATGGGGGATAACTATCGGTGCCAAGCACACTCCTCCCTCTTTCACGGTCAACAAGAAACAATAGATCACTTATAGTTCTTTAATACATGGCAGGCAACAACATATTGTATATAATAATTAAGAATTAACCACGCAGACTCATGTAAATTAACTGTATTTATACCTAAATAAGAGCAAAGAGACGGAAGTGTCTGCTGTAAATAATATATACTGGACGCCGTCGACTCGATAAATAAATTTAATTAGATTAGAGTCATTATGCATTTTCTAAGATATGTACATAACTGCACCTTAGTCTTTCGGTGGATGTATTATAGACCATTAAACAAGTATAGTCTTACACCTATATATAAAGGTATGATTAAGCATTTGTTCCATGTATTTATTTGACAACATGTACTTAATTAGTGTTATAACTTTATTTGATCATAGAAGTGAGGAATTTTCATATGCAAAATAAATTTGAATTTAAATCTTAAAAGTGCACAACTGAGCACAGTTTAAGCCTATATATGTAACGCTATCCTAAACTTCACGTAACTGACAACACCGTAGGGGTACAATATAATAAGTGCATGAGGACACTCCCAAATTTTATTACCCTCTTGGCTTCCACGAGGAAGAAAGGCTCTCTCCAGCAGCGTAATGGGTTCATCACAATACAACGCTGGCCCGGCCTTACTGGTACATTCCCCACATTGTCCGGCCCCAGGTCTGCTCATGCGAGGACATACTGCTTTTTGAGGATGGAGGACCATGCTGTAATCACCACAAGCAAGGATTGCCAGGCCGAGCAGGAGCACTGGGTGGAAGCTGGCCTCGGCAACCAGAACCTTGAGTTATGGAAACAGCCAGAGGGAATGATTACATGATCAAAGCCAAGTGCCAGCGTATATATTGGCAGAGTGGTGGTAGCTCATGGCCATCTTTGTTCCCGACTACGCTGGAGGCCCTGCTCGAGACTTTGCAGCCCAGAGGACTGCCATCCTTGTGATCTGAGTTTGCCGCCCAACGGACGCGGCCATTGAGAGAGCCTCAGTGTCCTTGCCAACGATTCACAGGGTAAATATATAACCCGTTTGGGCGTAATAGGTTGCGGGAGGCGAAAGGATAGCGAAGGCTGAATTGAGAGCTCCTTAAGAGATAGATTAATCTCTATCAAAATAATCCGCACAACTTGTAACATAACTCAAGGGTGTATGCAATTGTAATATTGAAGTATTTGAGTCGCCTTCATGCATCTGAGCTTTGTATCAGTTTGGATATAATAAATGTAGTGTTTTGCATAAAAAGACTTACCATTATTGAGCTACGCATATACCCCTTATGAATGCGTGATCTGACAGCTGTAGAAGCTGGGTCACAGAAGTCTACTCCCCTTGAAGGCAGTTTTTGTTTTGTTTGTGTTTTTGCTGAAATATAGATAAGTGCTAGAGAACTATATTCATTTTGTAAATAAGAATCACCCTCACGCACTGGTGATTACCCTTTTAAAATTTTGGATGGATTCTTGTGTTGTGGCCAAGAATGTGATTTTAAATGATTTTATATTTAAGTCAATTACTCAGTTACCTTGTATCGGGTGCACTCTAGGGTCGATAATGTTATAGTATATTATTATTATCTAGAGTCAACATAAATTAGATTTGCTGCACTTTTATTAGTTGAATATTTAATTATATTTGGAAGTAAAGTAACATGCTTTGTATGAAAAGTACAGTTAACTAAACTATGTTTCCCAGAAGTTAATGTTTTCTTGGCAAGGCAAAGACTCTAAAAAATCGTACTGATACATTTTGTTGCCTGTTTGTTTGAACTCTTTTTATTCAATGATATTTGATTCCATGATATTATATGTTTGAATGAATGAAAAGAAAAGAATGAATCAAAGAATGAATAAAAGTAAACAAAAAATATTGAATTCAAATATAATTCTTTCCAAAAGTACCTCATTAGTGGGTTAAAGTAAAAATTATTATATCAGCAAATGAGAGAAGTTTATCATGAGAAAAATTACTAATTACTTACTCCCTTTCTTCTTTGATAACTTTTCATATTCCTTGCCTTGCTCTTTTTCTTCATGAGCCTTAGTTGCAATATCAGAAGTGTTGACCGTTACAGTTGATTTAATTTCTTGTTGTGCATCACGCATTTTGTCATAAAATACCTGCAAATTAAATACGAAAAACAAAAATATAGGCACTAAAAACTTAATAACTTGCAACAAATAATCACAAGTATGAATAAAATTTTTGTTTATTAATTATTACCTTAAAAAATGATTGACTGAGGTCTCCTCCCATCAATTTATTGTACATGCTCTTCTGTATTATAGGATTCCCACCACCAAGTAGGGCAATCCCAAGTTCTACAGCTTCAACAAAAATTGATGGCGAGTTAACAGATCTGATGACCAACTCTACAACCAAATCAGATGCACCTTCACGATCCAAATGATTCTGCACTTCATAAAGAGTTCTGCCAGCACGGCTAAGGATTTTTGCTGAAAAAATTACACTGAATTACACAAGGAAGGCATACATTGATACGCAATTGTTAGTTAAAGAGCTTGCTCAACACTGACATTGTGATACAAAGCATAATTAAATTATAACTGTTCAAAAATGTTCAGTACATTCCAAAATGTTTCACGAGTATGTTAAAAATATTTTCACCAGAAACAGACTGCATTGAGAGTGACTCATTTGTGTAACAGTTCATACAAATTAAGTCAAATAAGTACATTATCATCTCATTTCTTCACGTAATTTTTAAAACACTATGAAAATAGCATTATTAAGGCATACACAAACACAATTCTCTAAAAACACCATTATTATGAGAGCGCAGTCCCAGATTTTTGAACATTCTTTGTTTATGCCACTACTGAATAAATGTAAAACTTCTAGCTGATCAGTGTTAGCACTTAACGATTTTTTTTCAAACTCCGTATAATGAAATCAGAAAAATAACTATACAGAGATAGTCTAGCATTTTGACAAAATAAACATTCTCCATCTCCTCAATAGGAATGTACCTCATTTACTTAATTTATATACAAAATCACATGAAGGAAGCAAGTAACTAAATTCTAAAATCAATAATCCTTTATGCATATTAAGCAACCTGGTACTTACAAGTCATTAAAATATTTAAATGCAACATCATTGATGAACTATGAAACTATCTCTAGATCATTTAAATGTAACTTCCTTGATTTTGGATTAGGTTCTCAAAAATTTCCTCTGGATTACAGCATCTTGAAATGTACAGAAACCAGTGACAATTTATGTAAATCACTGCAGATTGTCCCATGCAAATTTCCAGGCTAGTTTCTTGGAGTGATCACAAATACTCCATATAATCTTGCAGATATATTTTATAAAGTAAAACAACATCACTGAAAATCTGCACCTACAGGCTAGATAATATATTGGATGTGAAAGGCAAAGCAGCAACCTGACATCATATTAACCTACCCCAACAGGAGCTCTCAGTTAAACAGCTTCTATCCGAACTCCAAATTAGAGAATCAATCCATGGAAAGGCTATAGTTGGTAAAATATGTGGTAAATGTCATTATACCAAAGGCTAAACTGACACAGGCAGTAGATTTGTGTGTCAAACAATTCACTTGTGGCTTTTGGGCTTGAGCTGTGTCATGTGTTTCTTCTTGGAAGACATTTCGGCAGTCATTGCAGCTGGACTTGTAACGCGACCCGAGGATGGCAGCTGCAATGATGCCAAAGAAGAAGAATCCAATGCGGCTCAGCCCAAAAGCCACGAGTATATTGATAAAGGAAGTGAAATCCTGCAACCATTGTCATAAACAATTCTTTTAAGGCACAGAGCCACACCCTGCCAGAAGTAGCCTTCCTAGCACAAACTGGACTCTTGAGATATGATGACTATTAAATCCATTTTTCATACAGAAATATAGAGAAGGATAACCAATACTCAAAAAGAGCGCAAAAAAAAAAAAAAAAAAAAAAACTATTATATTATAAAATAATTTCTTGCAGTGAATGAAAAGGAATATGCCACTTCACATATGTACTTCCATTAAACAGCATTTGCCGTAGGTCATCAGGAACATTAAAAGTGTGACGAGCCTAGTTATACCTGCGAAACTCCACCAGAATGTGCCAGAGAGTCAAGGGAGTGCCACAGGCATCATACTCAGAAGGGGATTCACCACGAAGAAGGTATTTGTGTGTCAGACAAGTGTGCCCGATGCAAAGGCAAGAAAGCACAACATCTTCCCTGTGAGTACAAGGCCCTTGTAAACGTCAGTAGGAGTGGTCATATTAGGAAATTCCGCAAGGTCGAGGTGCACCTCAACCCATCTTGTCAGCCATGGCTGTTCACAGTGAGGCAAAGGCAACTCACATAGGGGTATGTCATGCCACTCTAGGACATGCACAAAGTGGACAGACACCGGCTAAGGAGAACATGGCTTAGCGGAGTACAACCGTTTATGGGGTGGATGGTGAAAATCATTGTGGTGAAGGTGAAAAGCGTCCAAATGCACCCGCACCCCATAGAAAAGAAGCAATTGGTCATGCCTGTAATGTAGCAGAGGTTCACCAGTCACTGCACAAATAATGATAACAGGGCTTGTTCGAAAAGTCCCAGTCGAAATATGAACACCAGTATGGTGACCACTCGCCAATGGTTTCAACGCAGATGGCCTATCAAAAGAAAAAAACTACACTGACATAGTCAAGCTTGCTACAATTCAGGGCACGATTCAGTTAATATGGTTTACTTGATCAGCACTCCAGTCACGACCATTCAATGGTTTCAAAATATTCAGGTCCCTTACAGAGAGAGATTTCAGGGACTGAATATGACTCCTCCAAGAGAGTTTATAATCAAACAAGAGTGAGTGAGTGAAGAGAGTTGAGCGGCTCTTAACAGCAAGGTCTTGAGAGCCAGTGAGGGTGATTGAGGTGAGTATGGAGTGGTGCCGGAATGAAAGTGCAGTGAAAACCGGAGATCCCTGAGAAAACCCGCCGACCAATGGCATCATCTGGCACAATACCCAATTGTGAAAATCCGGTAACCCGGCCGTGGACTGAACCAGATTTTCTTGGGTGGGAGGCAAACAGGCTAACCACTCAGCCACCGTGGCCGCAATTGAACAAGAGGCTTAAAAATTTGACAGTGTTGGAAACCGGCAAAACAGAGCCATACAAAAGCACCTTTGGAGAAGGAAAGATGCTATGTTTTCTACAGAAGTGGACCACCAGTGTCTTGGCTGTGGAAAAGTGGAAATCACGGCTGTATGCTCAATCGCCATGCATCATAATGTAGCACAGCAGAAAATGGTATAGTCATTAACATATAGCACACAGTCCAGAGGTGGTCAAATGACTTACACAATGCCATTGATAGCGATGGCAAACAGAGTGACATTCAAAATATTTCCCTATGGCACACCTTTCTCCTGAACAATTCCAGAGAGTAGATAGCAACATTAAAAACTCTGAAAATGCGAAAGGTCACAAAGTGCTATATAAAGGTAAGAAGATGTCCGCAAAAACTTCAAGCAGACAGCTGTTGCAAGATACGATGTCGCCATGCCTTGTCATACGCCTTCACTAAGTCAAAGGCAGAAAGGCGGGTCTGTATGGTATCCCTTAAGCTGACTAAATGATCCACCAGCTGAATTATTTAGTTGGAAATTGCACTGCGTCGATAAAAACTGCCAGATCTCAAGGTAGTACATCACACGTGCATTACTCATACGCTCCATGGTCTTGCATACACAGCTGGTGAGGGAAATAGGTTGATAGCTGGAAACATCCCTTGACCTTCCCCGGTTTCAAAATTGGTACAAGAGTGGACTTGCACCACTTGAAAAGAAAAACACCCAAGTTGAAATTTTGTTAAAGAGCCTCAGCAGAAACAGTTTCCCATTGAGTAAGAGGTGTTGCAACATAGCATAGCGGATATTGTCAGGGCCAACAAATGTATGCTTCGAGTGCAATAAAGACTGCTCTAACTCAAGAAGGGTGAAAGGCTGGTTGTAGTCCTCCTCACCCGAGCCACCAAAGTTGACACCCACCATCTCACTTGACTCCTTGATAGCTCGAAATGAGGGAGTGTAATGCACAATGCTCAAGACATCTGTAAAATACTGCAGAATAAATCTGCTAAGTTTGTCCAATCTATAACAATATTGTTATTAACTTGAAGGAAGGGAACCAGAGTGCTAAGAGACTGTCTGCACAGCTTCCGAACATTGTCCCAGATAAACTTACTGGCAGCATGTATTATCAGCGATGAAATTAAGTCTCTCCGGGATTTATGCCTGCTGTCCTTGATGACACGTCATGCCTGAGCCCAACAAACGTGGAAGAGTTCCAGGCATTGGGTGAGCACTAAAGTGTCTGAGCACATGTCATTGGGCAATGACAACAACCTGCAGTCTTCCCTCCACCAAGGAACACGCCTAGCATCATGAGGTGAAGACTGAGGGATGGCAGCTCAGTTGACACGACTATAGAGTTGAGTTCCACTGCCATGTTCATGTCATGGGGAACCTCATCAGCTAAATAGAGGGAATGCTGTAAATAAGCCCAGTCAGCTTTCTTACGTACTCAATGAGGTGGTATGGGGAGGGGCAGCAAATGACACCCGATCCAATATAATTGGGTAATGGTCACTCCCACAGAGATCTGGGTATACAGACCAATCGAAGTGGGTGTCCAAAGCCAGGATACAGAAAGAGAGATCAATACAGGATGAAGTGCCAGTATGGGTGGTGAAGTGTTCAACAGGGCAATATTAGAACTGATGAGTCCCAACTCTACTATACGACATTGACTATCCTTGTAGTCAGAACCACATATCTGATTGTGAGTGTTGAAGTCGCTAACAATCAGAAATGGAGGTGGGAGCTGAGAAGAAAGCTCTTCAGAATAAGTTAACCTGACACGCTGGTGTGGGGGTGCATATATGCTACAAATAGTGACAAACATACTGAGAAAACCCTCACCACCATTTTCTGTAGAGCAGTGCGAAGGGCAACAGCTTCATGGTAAACCAATTCCTTCACCACAAGACAGACTGCCACAGGCATGGTCCACCGACACGTTATTGATTAAGGCGGTAAAATGTGTCGCCTTGTAGGAAGGCCGTAACAGTGGGACAAAAGTGCGTTTCCTGAAGGCAAATGAATGTACGGATGAGGGACACTGGGAGCGGTTTCAGTTCAAATTTATTAAAATAATCTCAGCAGTTCCACTTTATGAGGGAAACGAGTTATAGAAAGAAAGTGTGCAGAAATAATTACTTTAATTTACCCCTATGTCTGTTGATCACTAGTTTAAAGCCCCCTGAGCCATTGCCAGTGTTTTGTGACCCAATATCAACTGCCATCTCGGCTTTCGGGTCTGGGAAGATACGATGGCGAGTATCCTGCGAATCAGGTTCACTTGCAGAAAGGGATGTAAGGGTGTAAGTCTTTGGCTTGTCTAATTTTTTTTGCAGCAGCTTACTGACCAGATTTGCTAATCACAGAAGGTTTCAACAGTTTTTTTTTTCAACTGGCACACACTATGTACCGACAGTCGTGGTCTACGCCATCTGAACTCCCTGTGGCTTCGGAGTACTCACAGACACTTCGGTCTGGGTAGCCACATTGACTGTCTGAGTACACACATTTTTTACTGCAAGTCGAGCATTGGCAACAACACTCTACAGAATGGCAGGCTTCGGCCCTGGAGAGTATGAAAAAAGTTTCTGTGCCTTGACAAAGGTAACCGTGTTGGTGACCTGGATTTGTTGAACAGCCTGCTCATTCTGATAGGTAGGGCACTCTTTCGACCAGACAAGATATCCTTTGCTGCAGTTCTAACACTTCAGCGGTTTGCTGCATTTAGTAGTATCTGGATGCAGTGATTCAGCACACTTTGGACAAGCTGGTGGATTCTGACATTTTGCAGACGAATGACCAAACTGTTAACAGTTACAGCAATGTAGAGGAGCAGGAATAAACTGCTCAAAACGCACATTCAAGTACCCTAATTTGATAAGAGAAGGGAGGTTGCGCACACCACACGATGAGGGTAACAGTAGGTGACTTAACATCATCAGCAGTCTTCAGCACATGGCAAACATCAGTGACATATTGAGTTTGCAGCTCACTTAATATCTCTTTTTCCTGGGATGTTAATGAGGTCGGGACACCAGATGACTCCCTCGCTGGAGTTGAGGGACACATGGGACTTGACCTCAACAGGAACTTTGCCGTTGCCCCACTGAAGTTATTCATCAACAAGAGCCCTCGCGACTGGGAGGCATTCAACATCTTGACCAGAAGTTAGCGCCTTTCACTGATCTTGCAGCCAGGAACAGGACCACGAGCTGCCTCCGTCAATAACTTTCTGTAATTCGAAAGTGTGCCCTTCTAAACCCCGAACAATAAAAAAAAAAAAGAGGTAATTTATTAGTGTAGACTGACGTAATGAAGAATCATAATCCAAATCACTATCAGTATCATTGCAGTGCTGTATTTAGTGGCTGTTGAGGGTGCCACCCTTTATTGGAGTGCTTTTGGTAGCCAAGGTGTAGTAGGCCCCTTGTACTAGAACTCATCAGCCTCAGCCTGATGTTTGCGATACAAAGGGGGGGGGGGGAAGGTGAAGAAAAGAAACCAGCAGTTATATAAGACCTCATGGGTTGTGCTGTTAGGAATGGGACTAACCTCCCACAGACCTAAGCAGTATGTACGAACAACTACCCTTTGCCACTATTCACTGCAAATTATTGCCTCGGTAGCACACCAAAGTATACACTAGGGCAAACCATGGGCAAATTGTACATCTTGGGCGAGGCCAGTTTTATTCTCCAATCTGGGAAAACATCCCAGGCTCCCCACTATAGAGGGCACCTTTTGGTGCCAGTTCAGGAGACTTGTGGTTGATTATACCGGCCTCCTCTGTACAGCGGTAACACATCTTCCCTGCAGGTCTAGACACGAGGGTTAATCTGCCATGATAACCCCTCCTGCCAAGAAGGCACCAATTGGTGCCATGTGGGTGTACCTATACGTAGATATAGGCTCCGCACCTAGATTCGCTTGCTGGGCCAGTGAGAAGGGTTTGCTAAACCGTCACCACACCAACAAAGGCATCACCAGGCCTGATAATTGCTTTAAATGCTGGAAAAGTGAGAAAAGTGACTTTTTAAACTAAAAAATGACTAAAAGGTGACTAAAAACGTGAAAACTGCATTTCATAGAGTTATGATGTATAACCCTGTTTTCACTAAATTTTGAAAAGAGACCATTTTCATCACTACCTCAATGGGAAACACGTTATGCGGCCTCCACCATTCCCATAGCTATCACTCACCTCAACAACTGAAATATGAAAATTTTTTATCAAAATAATTATGATAATCATAATGTATTTCCACACATTTACACTGATGGTTTGGGAGGTTTAGATCCTTTTGAATTGTGCTGAAGTCTTCACACCTTGCAGGCCATTCATAAAAAAATTGATATATAGAAGTAATCAAATCTGAAGCATCTTCTCCTAGCTCATGCATTCCTTTCAAAAAACGATTGTGTATGGTATGGATACTGCATGATCCAATATCAACAAGATCTTTTTTACGAACTACCTTAATTTCTTCATTTATGAGACGAGTGATTTTTTTTTATCACGTTCGGCCCATCACTTCCAAGCATGAGCCCATTCTGAAGAGAAAAGCTTGCTCCATTAACAGCCTTCATCAATTTGTCAAAAATATTTTCTGCTGTGGCTCTCCTTATGAAAAAAGTTTCCAAATGTTGCGAAACAAATTGCTGTCGAGATTCTGACCAATATCTAAAAGTAATTTAGAGCTCCTTCTTGCCACCACTGTTTGTCGTTTCATCTTAGCATAATGTGTGCAAAGAACCTTTCATATCTTTTAAGACACAGTCCCTAAAATATGGTCCTAGGGCATCAGTGATGAGGTAATGCATCTTTGTGTGGCTTAACGAAAAACTCTCAGGAACAGCACTAGGAAATATTGCGTTAAACACTGCAACAATGTGATCACGTGATAAGAATGAATAATTACTAGCAATAGTCTTCATTGTCCATATCAGCTCTGCTGTCATCGCACTGTCTTTAGTAGAATGTAAACACAAATTAGAACTATCAGTGATAATGACACCTTTGGTTATGCTAGGTATACTATGTGAAGTAAGACGTAATTGTCCAGGGAAAAGTTTAATGCGACATTCATTATTATGCTCTACTGTGCTGGCATGTCACTTGGAAGCCTTTAGCTGAAACACTAATTTTCTTGTTGCAAACTTTACAAAAAAATTTCAGCCACTCTGTTTCACTGCCCTCTCACACATTTTATGCCCCTGTCCATCACTGGTTTGAAGCCACTCGTCTTTCATTGAACACTTCCCCATGGCATACTCAGTTTTCCTAGGCATCAAACCTCTGTAACATATAGCAAATGAAAAATGTTACAACATTCAAAATTATCTAGACATACATGACATGGTGACACTTTTGGTGTGCTTTTTGTTGTGTTTACATATATGTTTTATTTTATGTTTTACATGTAACTTACACATGTGTGCAGATTACCCAAGACTAACCCAGCAATTAAGCTGAATTATATAATTATACATGAATTGTCCCAGACCAATAGCTAAACAATACATTATGTTACACTACATGCTGTTGACGCCAGCTGATAGCCAGCGGCGCTAGAGCCCATGACGGCGCTCACATGTCACATGTACCATACATGCGCAAAGAGGCAGATAATATTGAACTATCCTACAAATGTTAATTTCAGGGTAAAATGTATTATATTGTATTTACAGTGTTTAATATGTCTTAAAATGTTTTAAAGTGTTTGTACTAAATTTGATTTGTTTGTTATGAATATTCAAAGTGCCTGTGACGCAGAGATTAATAACACTTTATATTCTGGCATGACAGCCATCACAAAGAGACATTAAAATAATATTGAAATTCATAACAAAATTATAGAAATGTAAAACAATGTCTAATTTAATTTGTGCCATTTTATTTTCACCATAAAATATTTCACTCAGCGTGCATAGCACTTCCGCTTATGTGAACCCTGTAGGTGGCCATGATAGGTCCGTACGACACTTGTTTCTGGACAGTCTGTCGAGGAGAGCTGGCGAGGTATGACAATGTCACGTGCACACTACAACTTTTGTTCACTGACGTAGGTTTCCATACTCAATGTAGTTTACCGGTTAATCTTTGCTTGCGTACATTTTTGCCCGACATTTTCCCCAGCATGATGCTCCCGCTTTACTAATTTCTTATGCCCTTGTGGCATTTTTAACTTAATCGAGGAGAAGGAGGAGAAAGATGTCTGAGAGGTCACACAACCCGCACATTTTGAATCAGACGCCATCTACCTATGTTTATGGCATTTTATTGTAACTTCTGCATAATTGTTAAACACAATTTTAAGAGCTTTATTTTTCTGTATATATTTAAGGGTAGTTTTCATGTTTGAATATTTTACAGCAACATCATGTATAACCACATGGCCGACTGAAGCCAAGTCTTTTTATACGCCATCATTGCATTTTAAGAGCTTATTTATATAACATTGTATGTGCAATCATTTATTTCAGGGGTCTATGTATTTTTCATTCAGGGTTTAATGTATTTTTCACGTAAATTGATGCTTTTTGTACTTGACCTTGCGGCCACAGTAATGTTTGATTTCACCACCATCAGGCATATTACATGCCTGTAACAACGCTAATGGTAAAGAGAATCACTTTCTCAACACAAATAATATTTTATCTGAATTTAGTTTGCAGTTTCCATGCAGAAATATTGTAATTTTACCTGCACCATATGGTCCGCTATGATCTTCATCCAGTGGCATACGCGCTACCTAAGCTTGTTTTCACACGTGTGCGCTTATTGTGAATATTCATCTTGTGTCCCATCTTATTTCATGTATCATTCAGGGGTTTATGTAATTTTGTAATTAGTGTACCTTGCTATTATTCCCGTCCTAGTCGACTCTGTGTATAGGCTGTCACCACACTACTGACGTGCTGGAGGGCGAGCCCCAGCGAGTTTGCATTAGTGATGCCGAGTAATCACATGAGTTAATGTGTATTCAGGGTTTTAATTTGTAATTCACAGTGTCCTGTCTTCAGGGAAAAACCGTCAGTCCACCCTAGCAGCTGTCGGCTCTCTTCTCTTGTGACGGCTGTGCTTTCACGCACCTCAGTGAGATCATCCATTTAGGTGTGCGCTAGATTAATTATGGGCTGGGGAACACCCAAGCGGAATTGGCTAGTCATGACTGAGATAAAAATTTCATTGGCACGTTAATGTGTATGAACAATATCAATAAAAACAAGTCTACGGTGGACTCAATTCTTTTATTCAGTAGTGACAGTGTCCTGGCCACACATGTTTTATCTATTGTTTATTTCAGTGATGTTTATTACAAATGTAGTATTGCCTACATGTTTGTAAGTACGAACGGGTGAGATGGACACACAGAACCCACAACATCCCTGAGAACTGTGAGTCTCAATAGTGTGGTGATTGGGAAGCACCGCGGGCGCCCAAATTACCAGTAAGTATTTGTGTCATCATCCGTCTAGTGTCTCACCCGATGGCGTCACTGTGTTTATCAAAACAAAAAATGGCCAATGATCTTCGGAAGTGAACCTGAATGGTGGCAAATGAATGTTTGGCAGTAACTTTCCCTGGTTTACATGATACTGCAAGATTATCAAAACTGAATTATGAATTTATACTATATTCTAGAAAACAATAGAGTGGAGGACTATGAACACCAGAAACATTAGTAAAAAACAGACAGTTAGTGGCTGACTGCAACACATAAGACGTGTTGGGTGATGGATTTACCACATCCCGATGCCAGAAATTAAGACGAATGAACTTGATGGGGTGAATATGAATAATTCAAATTCACAAGAGGAAAAAGTGGCTTTAGTGAATAAATAAAAAAAAAAAAAAATAACAAAGCGACTTATTTTTCACCCCTGACCAGGTACAGTCACTGAGGACAGACTCTCATTAGGAACAAGAACATCACTCTGGCCTGAGAAAATGCTGTACAGAGAGAATATTCGACAGGACCTGGTGAGCTGGAAAGAACCAGATGACAAAAGAGAAGAAGATGAAGAAAGAAGCATGAGATGATGGTCTGAGCAAATTTAAGATACTGGTTTGGAGGCTGTTATCATTTCAATTCAGCTCTCGTGATCAAGAAAGGTACAATTATTGATTAAGAAGATGATTCAACAGCACACAGCTTAAACCTATTAATTGATAATGGATCTGCAAGTTAATGAAAGAGAATTAAAGGGCAATCTTCATTATTCATGAACTTACTTGATTCAAGAAGAAAACTGAAAATGTAAAGGACACCAAGGCACCCACGAGTTTAACCATATATGTGACTCTGGTGAGAGCCAATGGCTGAGTAAGGAAAATAACTGAGTTCAAATATTTAGTTATGTCATGGCACTCTGGGTTTGATCCATCATAAACCTAAGTTTGGATTTACACATGTGGAAAATGTAATGAATATTGTTAATGGCAGAATTGCAGTGGAATTTCTCAAAGCATTGCCATTTCTGTTACCAATGCATTCAATAACTGCTCCATTCTAAGGTTTCATTGAGTACTACACAATTTAAGAGTGAGGGGAACTTATGGATCACACGTCAAAGGAAAGTTAATTAGGTCAACGCTGCCCTCACCCTGTGCACCTCACACTTGGCATATACTTATTAAAAGCAACTTGCTCCACAATAAGATTGCATACACAACTCTCCTTTTATATAAAACGCCAAACAACAAAAATGAGGCTATAGATCTATTCACAAATTTTTGGAATTACAAGTATCAAATACAGCAATACAAATATAATAGTGGTTCACTTGTTAACAAGGGGTCAAAGGCAAATGATGCAGTGGATGCAGTGTCTGTAGGTCAGCCTCATTCAATTGGCAACCAAAGATTCTTGTCGAGACTGGCAAATGCAGTGCAGGCCCCACAGACTACAGAATTTTTCTGGATGTGGTGCCACATTCTGCTACTGCATGTTGGCAGATACAACAATCTTATGCATCTGTAGTGTGTCTGGCAGGACCAGTACCTACTCTATGTAAGGTACAACATGTATGTATCCACACCTGCACATATCATGTCACCAGGGTTACTGCATAGCCAAGACAATGGTTATACAATAAGCCAACCATCCAGATTCATGGAGTCCATCCATACAACCACATTCAAATGGGTATGGGTGGTAATATGCTTCATGAGCACAACACTGAGGCATACTGATCTGCACGTTAACATGCAGACTTCTGCCTTTCCAGTCTGTTGTATGGCCTTTTTAAGCATTTGGTACTGTCCACAAATACCCCTATATCATGTGTTGCAGAGAAGTTTATGTGATGTCACTTTAACCATTTGCATTGTGCAGCTAACCTTGTACACTGTCTTAATGTTATTGCAAAATTGATGACACCTTATGGGTACGGCAATTTCAGGGTTGCAACCTTTTTCTATTGGAAAATTCCCTGACATATCCCTGACTTCTAGACAAAAATAACCCCCCCCCCTCCACCTTTTGCTACTTTTTTTTAATTTCGGTTTTCCAGATGAGTGGCAACCATGAATTTCCATGCCCAGTAGTGTAACCAAACAGAGAAGACTGCAGACAGTGTGTTATTATTTGAAATAAGAGAAAATTTGTTGTTGCTGTCAAAAATGAAGTACATACTTATAAACTGATGAAAATTAATTGGCAATTGACAAAAATAAAAAATTATAAAACAAAAAAGTATCTGGAAAACTAAGTTAAATATTTCAAAAGTGATTTATATATTAAGCAAAAAATACATCGATGAAAATACATACAACATATAACTAAAAAGACTTGTTATGTGCCTTTACTGGAAGTAATTGACAAGTAAGCATTTCAGCATTTCTTGCTTTAATAGCCAAGGTGTGTAAAGTCACTCAGCACTTGAATATATTTCCTGTGAATTTGGGTTTGTCTTGCAAATAATTCAAGCAAGGTAACGTCTTCTTCAGTACTCCCAATATTTTGTTGCTACTGTCCAGGTTTTTTGTTAATGGGCATAGTTAAGTCATTTCACACTTTCTTATTTCCATCTTGTTAACATACGAGTAATATGCCACTCCTTCAGAGCATAGCCAGAATCTGCAAGTATTACTGAATATGGAATTGGCCACACATCTTCCATTTTGCACAAAATGCACTTTTCTGCAAAACCTTCAAATTGTAAACACTCCTCAGTAACTTGGTACTTGCATAATAAAATCTTCGATCCAAGCCACAATATACCCATGCAATTTAATGAATGGTTATCATGGTAATAAGTACTGTTCCTCATTTAGCAAGGGGCATTTATGTTGATCAATATTCCTTCAAGAAGACCAATAACTTGCAGCATCCCCATGTTACAAAACCTCTAAACAATTGGCATGATAATTTCAGGCCAAATTAAAATGTTCTGAAACATTATGACACTGAATGCACTGCCCTCAACACATTATGAGACAGAATGCACTGCCCTTAATCAAGCATGGAGTGTAAGTAAATTGTTGATTTAGTAATATTGTGCATACCTACAATGCCATGGTACTGGTCTAAATTACCAAGCTCATGTAATAATGTTAAAATTAGCTGGTGTGGATCCAAGATGTGTTTCTATAATCACTTGGTTGTTGAAGGCTATACATATTCGTTCAAATAATTTAATTCTATGGCAGTGTGATGTAAAGCATTTGCTCATATACCAAAAGAGAAACAAAGAAAATTGGGACCAAAATCTAAACTGTGCATCTTTGCGAGCTATAGTTTAGAGTGCAAAGCATATCGCCTATATGACCCTAGTAAGAAAGTAATTTTTGTGTCCAGAGATGTGGCTTTCTCAGAGCTGGAGAAGGGTAGCCCATTTTTAAAAGGTGGGATTGAAGGTGAAAAGATTAAAGATGTTTTCTTTCTATTTCCTTAAGGACTCCAGTGAAAAAATGGCCGATGCTCCTGTAACATCACACATTAGATCCAGTTTCAAGTGAAGTTGAAGTTGAATTAAATGGGTTCTGTGGTTTCTCTGAAGCTGAAAAGTGTCCATATTTAGTGCCTCCACAATTACCCTCAACTGAAGAGCCAAAACAAGTTTTACATAGTTGAGAATGACAGAAAAGGCCTCCGAAGACTCTTCAGGACTATGTAACATATTCTTCTGCACGTGAGGAACTTAGAGATCCTTTGTCAGTAGAGAATATTTTCAGTTGCTCAGATAAAGACTTGTGGCTCCAGGCTATGCATGATGAGTACAGGGCCTTGATGGAAAATGGCACATGGGAACTGGTTGATCTTCCAAGTGAAAAGAAACCTTTGGACTGTAAATGGGTATTCAAGATGAAGCGTAATACATCTGGACAAATTGTGCAACACAAGGCTCACCTAGTCATCAAAGGATATGCCCAGAAGAAGGGTATCAATTTTGGAGAGACCTATGCACCAGTGGTTCGCTACAGTTCCATCAGGCGTGGCAGCAGAACATGATTTGAACCTTGACCAACTTGATGCAGTTACCTTTTTTTTGCAAGGTGACCTAAGTGAAGAAATTTATATGTATCAGACAGTGTTTTGGTGGATCCAGTAAAGTGTGTTGCCTGCGAAAATCGTTATATGGCCTGAAGAAAACAAGCAGAGTTTGGAGTATGAACCTGGATGAAAGTTAGAAGAAAATGGGTTTAAGCCAGTCATAGGTTGTTGACCCATGTGTGTACCACAAAATCAGTTAAGAGTCAATTTTAATTTTGGCTGTTTCAGTGACATGTTATTGTTATCTAATGATAGGAAGTCAAAAGACCAGCTCAAAACTCAATTGATGACAGAATTTAAAATGAAAGATCTTGGCAAAGCTAAACATGTTTTGGGATTTTAAATTACAAGAGAGAGAAAAAACCAAAAAATTTGGATTTATCAGTCATGTTATATTGACAAGTTCTTGAAACAGTTCAACATGCAGGATTGCAACACAGTTGGAACTCCCATGCTTCCAGGTGAAAAACTAATGTAGGATCAGTTGCCAAGCCCTCCAGAAAACATTAACAAGATGAAAGACATACCTTACCAACAAGCAGTTGGATGTTTCTTGTTTGCTGCACAAGTTTCCAGGCCGGACATAAACTATTCAGTTAGCTGCGTAAGTCGTTACAATCACAATCCTAGGTTAGTACATTGGACAGCAGTAAAATGTATACTTCAATATTTGAAGGGGATCATCAATTGGAAACTTGAGTTTGATGGAAAGATTGTTCCAGAAACTCCAGACATTGTTGGCTACTGTGATGCAGATTGGGCTGGTGACTCAGATGAGAGAAGATCAACAATAGGCTACATATTTTTCAAGAGCAACTCCCCAGTATCATGGCGTACGAAGAGACAACCCACAATTGCTCTGTCAATAACCAAGGCAGAGTATATGGCAATATCAGCAGCTACACAAGACGCACCGTGGCTTTGAAATTTAAGTAAAAAACTTTGTTCTAGAACAGAACTAACACTACTTTATGTAGATAATCAAGGTGCTCAGAAGTTGGCTTCAAATGGTGTTTATCAAGCACGCACAAAACATATTGATATTCGTCACCATTTTATAAGGGAAAAGATTCAGAATGGACAACTTGTACAAGTGTACCATCTCAGCCAATGCTGGCAGACTCACTCACTATGGCTGCGGACAGAGAAAAACTGTTGTTTTGTGCAAAGGGTCAAGGACTGGCATTTAAGATAGGGAGGGTATTCGAATAAATTTGAAATGTGTTAATTATTTATGTATTTGTCATATTGTTTTTGTTTGTGATATGTTTTTCCCACCATATTTGTTGTTAGTTCAGTAAATGTATCTACAATGTAGTAAACAGAGGCTATAGTACATGTAATTGTATGTCACTAGATAGGTTACCATTAGAATTATAATGGAATTAACTTTAATTGTTCAATAAATTCAACATCTGAATTAAAATGAAAATTTACAGTTTTTATACACTTTAATACTCATTCATTCTTCGTTATAGTGCATTGTCACTGTCACATTATTATGTAATAAAAGAAAAACAGACTAGTTAAAAAGTAGAATATAATCATTGTCTACAAATCATACACGTACATTCTCCCTGTCACATTATTATGTAATAAAAGAAAAACAGACTAGTTAAAAAGTAGAATATAATCATTGTCTACAAATCATACACGTACATTCTCCCAACACTATTTTCTTGTACATCTGTCATCTGACACACCACACACAATACTCGTCTGGTCTATAAATGCCAGTACTACCAAAACTACTTAATAGATTTACTTACTTTATATTACATACCAAATTTACCTCTTATTACATACCACTCCTAGTTGGTATTATCTGATGAGTAGGATACACTTCACTCCTGTTTTGTCACATCATAGGACTACAAGACGATTCATTCAAATTCTGTACCCTTCCCTTCTGGGGTGATTCCGCCGATACTATATCCCTTTCCGTTATCCTATCGGGACTAATTTGTTTTCAACCTTCACCCAGTTCACGTTACAAACAACCTCATCAACTTCTTCATGAAAAATATGTTCACTTCCTGAAATCATTATATCATCTATTCCTATGGTATAACTTTCCTTGCTCACCAACTATCACATATGATCTGGGAGCTGAATGTCAACCTACATATTCCCTGGGGTCCAGATATTTGCTTTACTGTTTCTAATCACCAATTTTATTTTGAAGCTACGGGTGGGGAATCTTTAACCTCTTTGTTATAACAATATTTCTTGTTGTTTTGTTAATTTTCTATTTTCTATTTAATAGTTAAGAGTACTTTAGGCTGTAAATCATTTTTACTTGTTTGCAACTTGCTTTCCACCATCTTATACACTATATGGTGCTGGAGAAAACCCTACAGGAATTACTGGGGAATTTCAATATTATACCAGTGATTACATAAACATCCTTTCTCCCAAATATATATATCATCAACATTCTTATTACAACATCCTCCCTCTTTTAAGAAAAACCATTACACCGTGGGTATTGAAAACTTCTCATAATTACTTTAAAATTTTCATTCTTCAGCGAAAATGTTTTTTTTATACATGGAAAATTGAACGTTATATCTCAAACAAGAAAGTCTGGTACTCCCAATCTTGAAAAAAAAAAAAAAGTCCTTTTAACTGATTTACTACTTCCTCTGCTGATTTATCTGCTATTTTAAATAAATTTAACTTATCAGAGTATGAATCATAAACAACCAAATATCTCTTACAACACATGGAAAATTTGTCAGCCACCACTGTCTCCCAGGCCATTGTGGTACAGAATAAGGCACATGAGTCTCCTAAACTTTTTAGCCTTCTTTCCGAAGCTTTTTAGCCTTCTTTCCGAAGGAAAGAAAGGCTTATGAGATCACTTTCCTGTCTGTGTTGGTGTTGCATATGTGTGCCTTCACCTCCTCAAAACTTTTGAACGCGTGAAGTTAATTTCACCAAACTCTATACATGTATAGTATTTAATAAGGACATCCAACTTTTATAGTTTTAGACCATGATGGGAGCTTACTTTCAAAATGGTGATCACGTTAAACATTAGTTTGCTAAGTTATATCTTGGGAACATTTTCTCCAATTTAAACAAAAATTGTTATATTGATAGAGATCATGTAAGCATTGAATTTACAGAAGTATGTTGTTGTTCTTCTGCCATTTAGTAAGATAGCACTACATGAAAACATAAAGCTTTTACATTGTACCTCTAAAACTACTTAACCAATTCTTGCCAAATTTCGCCCTCACCTGGCGATCTAATTTGTCCCAAAGATATTCTATAGGGTTGAGGTCGGGGTTCTAGGCGGGCCAATTCAATTGGCGAACATTGTTGTCGGCGTACCAGTGCATAGTAGCCCTTGAAACATGGCACCAGGAATTGTCATCCTGGAAGTTTCATCCAGGAATTGTCATCATTCCATAAAAACACCACAATGTTGGGAGTATTTCATTATCCAGAATGTTACAATAAGCCTCTGTGTTCATGCTACCATGGACAAACACCAGCGGTCCTATGCTGAAGGCTGTGAAACACAAGTCAACTGACACTGAATTACCTATCTTCACGGGTGCCCAATTAAGTTTTGATAGATAATGTATGTAACTGATGATAGCTTAAATTTGTGTACTGGTAGTAACTATGACAATCATTGAATGGGCTAATAGATGAGCTTTTTTGTCCTTCATTTATGATAATCATCACATTAAAATATGGAGGTTTAAAGTAATATCTTGAGGACCAATCAACTGATTCTCACCAAATTTTTCACGCAAGTAGTGGTAGAGTAGGGTATGTAAAACTACATGTTTTTGGTACCGTATGACAAGCCTTTTTTTAAATGGTATTATTATAAAAAATTAGATTAGTATGTCATATCTACTAAACAATCCAACAAATTTCAACCAAATCTTCTACGCTAACAATATTCAACAGAAGTTTTAATTATGCGTACAGAAATCCTCTTTTGCTGGCTTGTTAGTAAAATAGTGCCAGGTGAGAAAATGGAACGTTTTGTCATATTCTTGGAACCAGTCACACAGCGCTGTGGTAGGCTATTAAAATCTTAGAGGAGGCCTGCCATTTTAACTGATTTTATCCATTTTAACTAATTTTTAATTCAAGGGTAATCTCTGCAAAATAATAATAATATATACCACTGAGATGTACAAAATAATTTCTTGTGATCTTTTATATCTCGACTATGTTGTATACTTGAGCTGCCATAAGTAAAGCATGTAAAATCTCTCTAAAAGATTATTATGTGTAACAAAATTATACGGTACAAATAAATGTAAACAAGTCTTGCCCAAAGCTCTTAAAGAAGTAATACGACCATTGTATGTTTACCTCCATTTACCCAAATATATTACACCGGAACTGTGCAATTTCTATCCCCACGAATATCCATGTCTGTTATCAATATATAAATCATGCAAGTGTCATCTACAAAATGTTTGATTGCATTTTACTTCAAAATAGCAAACCTTTTTTTTCCATGCCAAAGATATTGTTTCACTGAAGCGTTTGTTTGAAAGATTCTTTCAACAGAGGTGAATTAAGCAAAACATTTTGGACATATGCCAATGCTTTAATAGCATATATGTCCAAAATATTTTGCGTAATTATTCACTGGTTCGGGTAAACAGTTAGCTACATATATCTGTTCCTGGCTGTATAATCACTTATACACTCCAAACAAAACCAGTTACATTAAACATGTAAACCTCAGTCGATAGCCATTTCACATATGTAGAGCCAAGGCCATTATTGAAAAGAACCTTTGCCGCAATGCCATTTTTGCACGCAATCCGAATTTGTTGACAGTGTTTTGCATTTGGCATTGATATCACAATGGAGAGTAAACTAAATTATAAGTGTGAGAGGAGAAAAGAATTACCATGGTTTATCCTTTTTATAAAAATTTTTTTCTGTAATTTACCAACTTTTTTAATTCAAAAAATTTGACAAAATGATTTCAGGATTTAACAGAATTTTTATATACAAGAACGAGAATATCAGCTTCAGTGCTGGTAACAGCACTGACTTACATGTTGTAAGTGGCTCAGAAACTTAATTAAAAAATGACGGCCCTGTAAATATTTCAGGTTAGTAAACCTTATTATTCAAAATGTTACAATAAGCCTCTGTGTTCATGCTACCATGGTCAAACACCAGCGGTCCTATGCTTAATTGATTACATCTGAAGTTGATGCTCCAAATACTACCTCTATAATGCAGTTGATTGCACAATACTTTTTGGTACGAGGTTTCCTGGGTTCGAGTTTTGGATAAGGCATGTATGTATCTGTAATTGTCTCACTACTGTTGAATGTGTTGCTGGTGAAATAAGATTGTGAGTAGGAAATTTTGTCACCTGGTTTGGTTGCGGAAATTGTAATGTGTGGTTTGGTAACACTGGAATCAGTTGTTGAGCAAAGGTAGGCATGGTAAAGTAGGTGGCGAGTGGCGGTATGTAAGGGACAGATGGTAAGAGAAGATGAGGTGCTGGAGTCAAGGCCAACTGGTGGGGTGTGGAATGAGCGAGCAGCACAGTTAAGTTTACATCTACCATGTACGTGCTGGTAGCATGTGACAGTTGCGATGCTGTGTCTGATGCTACTGTACATTTTAAACACATGAATTTGCCATATTGCACTGTCAGTCTCTCGCCAGGCTGCAAACATTGCCCGTGTACATACACTGCACACAGTCTGCATTTCATCAAGTTAGTGATTTTGCCCCCTGGGCCCACTGGTCGATGACATTGTGTCAGTTGACAGTATGGACCGATTAACACGTCTTGTATAGGGTAGAAGTGTTCAATTAACTGTGGTTGCTGTAGCACGGTGAGCACTGAAAGTTCTGATTTTAAACAGTCACGAGTTCGGTCACGGTTAGGAATGTCTGGTGATACTGTTATAGGCAGGAGGTACACTGTAGAGTAGGGAGACCTTGGTCCATGCACAGTAAAATGGGGCACACAATTTTGTTGACTGGGTAATTAATATTTAGATTTTAATTGGTACTGTCTGAAACTCTGAATTGACACTGGCTCGCAATTTGGTTTATGTCAGAGCTGTTCATGTGTTTATGGTTCTTCATTGCGCGGTTTCTCGTTGACTGGCTTTACAAGTGCATTTGCAATATGTAATGCCTAGTTTGTAATTGGCCACTACATCTTGTGGGGTGGGGCACAAGGATTGCTGACACAAGAGGCATCAGGATGCCTTCAAGTATTAAGCCAGCCACTGTTGACGGTCGCGGCGCAGCAGCTGAACCCGACGTTGGGGGTCAAGGCCACAGCCCAACCTTCATGGGTGACCTCCCTGCGCCCGCATGGAGAGGTGTACTAACCAGTGGTGGAGGGGATACGCGCACCTGAGCACACGACCTGCTGCACCGATCTATACTCCCAACTGTGTTATGGTGTTGTAGCGGAGGAGTGATCACACAGAAGGCCGACAATTGACACTTGTTAGCTGTGTGGTGTTGAATGAAACAGAATTTTGAAGGGTGGTGGAAAAAAAAGTTAAATGGTTTTTGTGACAGGAATACCTGAATAGGTGCCTGACACAGTCGGTAGGTGGTGTCGATTGTTGCTGATAATGGTGATGACTCAGGGTACAGTGGGCTGTTTGCCCAGACGTACGCAGACCCTCAGTGAATTGTTGAATACTGATGAGGCCCTCAAGTTAGGAGAATTAGACATTCCTCATGCCTGATACTTAACGTCTGCGGTGCTCTGGGCCTATTCAGGCTGACCCACACACCTTTAACTGTGACAAGCTCTGAGTTGATCATACTGGATTTTAAGGTGACTTACATTGAGTTAGGCGAAAATGGTTTGTAGGAGACCCATACCCTGAAATGCCCGAAGGCAGTGCTTAAATAAAGAGACAAAGTATGAAAAATCTGGTGTATTTATCCTTGCAATAACAATGGCATCACATTATGTGACAACTGATGCTGGCTCTGGCCTACAAGCCCACTAGACAGGCTACACGGAGAAAAAGACGCATACAATCATCGTGGATTCAAGTGGAAATTACTTTTCCCCAGGCAATTCAAGTCCTGGGGAAGAAGGGGTGGCAACTCTGGATGAGAAATAAATGAAAAGGATTCTAAGAATGACATTACTACTGAAAACTACATGGTTCGGTGCACAAACATTAGTTCACCTGGAGCGCACATGTGACGTGATCGACCCCTGGAGACACTAGACGGCGACTGAATATAGCGAGCTTGCGCGACATGAACTATGGCGGCATGCATCTCACCTGCACTACTGTCTGCTTGCATGAAAGACTTGCAACAAATAAGCAACACAAACCCTTCCATAAAACATTAACAAAAAAATACATAGTATTACTCTACATACAGAACACTTGCAATTTAACTTAGACGGCATGAAATGAGGGTAAAACAACTGAGCTGAAAATACGTGAATTTTAGAACTAACAAGACAATATACTGAAATGCTGGTAGGGGCATCTTTGAGTGTCCACTCTCTTAGAGTGTCTATCCTTTATTTTGAGATTTGCTAATAAAATAAAAGAACTAAATCTGATTTCTAATTTAATCACACAGCTATCATTTACAGCATTCATCTCATACTCTATTTATTTCCTAGTGAGTGCAATATTTAACGTCTATTTCAACTCTAATTAACATCCTTCTCAATGTCGCTGTTTTGTTATAGTCAATTATCTCATACTCATCAACACATGTTCAGTCTATCTGTTGCCACCATTTGTATAGGCTGTTCACTGTAAAATGAGCACTTTTGAAAGCCCTGCTTAATATCTACTTGTATGCACGTTGTGTATTCTTCTGCATTATGTAAAATTAACATTACCATGGGCCTTGTCACTTTATTTATCGTCAGTCAAGTGAACCTGTGAAATAATCACGAAAGATAGTAGTTTACATATCTGCTCATTTTTACATTTGATGCATAAAAAAACAGTAAGTGAAAGAAATATTTAATGTTATCACAAGTGTTTACCTATCACTTTTTATTGAATGTTGAAGTATGAACTACTTTCCCTCCATCATTACCAACTTTACTGGGCGCATGTCACTCAGTGCGTCTGTTAAAACATATTCAGGTAGGAGCAGTGACTTTTTTCAAAGGTTGATTTTAAAAGTGCTCACTTTATCGTGAACAGCCTTTAATGTCTTTCACTCACGCATCTAGTACAATAGTCCGCCTGCCAGTGAAAACACCCTCTACCCATCAGGTTTCAGGTCTATCAATACTGCCTCTCTTTGCTACCTAATACTCATTACCAACAACTTTAGGTAAACAGGAGTCTCATCTTCAAAAATTTTTTTGTATCCGACCCAATAATTACTCTTATATGGTAAGGCTGATGCAAACACCAAAAAACTATGTCAATCAAAACTACTGGCATGCTATTATTACAAAAGGGTTGTCTAATTCTACCACCTAACAAGCCAATAAGGTTCAGTTTATCTGGTTCTTTATTTTCTTTCAAAAAAGCTGCTTTAATTACAAATGCAAATTCACAATAGTTTCCTTTATGACGTCGTAAAATTTGTGGTATACCTATGGACTTTAACACACTGAAAAGTTAAAAGTTAACAGTTTGCTCACAAACATAATAAAAGTACTTCAAAATAAAATTGTTGAACCCCCAATAAAAATAAAATTACTGTATGGGTAGTTTACCAGTACAATAATTAAATGCAAAAATGAGTCGCACCTTGAC
Source organism: Dryococelus australis (assembly GCA_029891345.1). NCBI lineage: Eukaryota > Metazoa > Arthropoda > Insecta > Phasmatodea > Phasmatidae > Dryococelus > Dryococelus australis. The sequence continues at coordinate 281,869,579 of CM057009.1, read as the reverse complement.
ATCGCAGCACCAGGCTGTAAAATGGCAAAGTCACAAAAGCAATAAACAGTATGGACATCGTTTCAGCCCACAAACTAATTTGGGCTCTCAAAAGTATGTAGACTTCATATTTGAATGCAGATCTGGAGGACGACTTAAAGCATTGACGTGCCACACTGGTGTAACATTCAAGAACCCTGCCCTAGGGTAGGCACAGCTCGTTCTTGCTTGGTCCGCTATAGAAGCGGTGAAAAATGGGCCCCTCTGAACAGCTGACAGGCCACAGTGTTACCCCACACCAAGCAGTGGGTTAAGTAATCTTCACTATTTCGACTCGCGGTCCAAAAAATGGTAAATTACAGAAGTAGGAAATATGCGGATTTACCACACACCATACCGCATTGCACCGAAAGTACAGTTCACCACGTGACACATTTTGCAAGTCGCCAAATGATTACATCAAAGCAAGCTTGGGCAGTGAACTACGGTAATGAGACCTGTTCATAATTCATATTTACTAACGCAATTACAAATCACAGGAATAAATTTTATCTCAAACTTCAAAATTGTTCCTGCTTAGACTGCCAATGCACGCCTCGGCTGCTAACCACTTTTATATGCCCGGCCGACGCATTCACTCAACATTGCATCGCGCACCACAGCAATGCAGACAGCTGGCTCACACAGGTCTGCTAAGAATGGATGCCAGGTTACAACTCCCTGTCTTCAACTGACCTAACAGGTCATTAGACACACACGTCACAAGTGCCAAGTGGCAACTCCCCGAACAATATTCAGACATATATATGAACTACAATAAAAGTTTCTAATTACTAAAACTGACAACAATTATCAATAGTAATTATTAATACATGCATAATTAAATAAATAACTCTCAATACAATATAGTAAAAAGACTAGAATAGACTGACCTATTAACAACAGAGTATACAATAAAATGTTACTACGAAGGCCAAACACCTGATCAGCTGGTTACTACCAACCTCAGCTTCTTACAATCAGACAACAAACTCACTGTGACAATCTGATCATCACACCAGCCGCACTCTTCACTGCTTGATACTCGCAGTCACAAATTTCCCTTCTGCTGGTCACTTCTCTTACTGCTCGTCATATATAGCTCAGAACCGAGTCATTCATTAACTCATCAATTCCTCGGCTTGAAGGCCTGTCACACTTTTATATTGTTCGCCCTGACCATCTGGACGGTTCACTGTACCCAGAGTCATGCTGAGAGAACAAGGTCAGTAATCCAGCGCATTCTTCACATAAACACAGAAATCAATACAACTAGGGTCAGCAGCGTACGCCACAAAAGGAATTATCATGTCGGCTTGCTTTTTGTAACAGATACACATTTTTTTGTTTGCCCGCCATTCAAAACGTTCCATTGAATTGCTGCCCCGTTATCATCACTACTCTGTCCTCTTCCATCTGCTCACATGGGGCACACCAAGGTCAGCGGCGTAGACTAGTATTCAATACGTAACAGTAAGATAAGTCATGTAATTTTAAGGACATTGTTTACATAATTTTGTTCACCTAACAAAAGTAATATATACAGTGTAGTTTTATGAATTTTGAACCTACTACCATCACATTTTGTACTAAGTCCTGATAAAGACAGCATCCAAATTACATACATTAATTATGTTTTAAAATAGAACAGATGCTTTATAAATGCCCACTTTCAAAAACGACAACATAATGAAACCATTTGATTGAATTCTGATGAATATTCTATACTTAATAAGAGTTATTAATTTGCAATAATTGGAAAATAATTATTGTTTCATTTATCTATGATTTTTAATTTGTGGTTTATAATGTTTAACTGTACAAGGATACTGGATGGTAACATGAATGGACTCTGTTTTCACACAGACACAGCCAAGAATAAAATAAAAAATGGTCATAACAAACGCAACAGAATACACCTAAATTCATTGACCTCTGCAGGTGCTAGTGCATCTAACAATATCTGTAAACCATCAGAATGAATTTAGTGGAAATTATATGATTCAGTAACATTAAACTGCAAACTGGATTTGCAGTTAATGTAATTTCATACCAGCATAAGCATGATTTTCTAACATCTCATAAACATAATCCTAAATATTCTGTCATCCTAACATTTCATCATTGTATCCCCCCTCCCCCCAATGTTATGCATAGTCCTGACACTGGCTCAGCAGCATCTATAGAACACTCCGAGACACTGTGTAGACTGCTGAAGGAAAGTGGGGTGAGAAAAGGCAGTGACGATGCAGCAGCATTACCTACAAGGAGGGTTGTGTGATATGGGGAAGCATTTGATAGCAGTAGACTGGCAATGAAGTATGCCATGACTCCAAGTTCAAAGAATCCCAACATTATTTCATTTACAAGGCTTATGTTTAACATAATTTTTTGAGAGTGAAATTCTTCTGTGGTCTATATCTGTGAGGGTTTTTGGATTATAATAACTGTAGGCAGGATATTCTGAGAAAACCTTTTCAGGCTACCATGACTGGCAGTCTTGCAGCAGCAACCTAAGAGATTGATATGTGTCCCATGGGTGTCTGCAATGATTTGTGATTAATAATTTTATTAGCTTCCAATTACCCTTAATTTATTCTGAAAAGATTTTATTTTAACCCCTATCTGTGGACATGTCTTCTAGATATAGGTACCTAGCTTTTCTTGGCCACTTCACCAGGTTTACAGGTGGCCCATGTCTTTGGAGGTTTACCCTCCACACATCCCCCTGCCTCTTCATTTTGGACTAATTATTGCAGGGAGTCAAAAAATCCCCGGGAAGGAGCTTTCTACTGTTACGTTAGGGACACTGTCATGAGGGAAGACCGAGGATGAGGTGATAGGCGACAAGAGGTGATGCTTTTGGAACTGCTGCTTAATTGTAAGTTTATAGTTTATATGCTTGGAGTATGTAAAATGGAGGGTAATGTAAATTTGGCATTTGGCAATCATTCCATAATAAAATTCAATGAAGGGAAGTCTTGCGTGCTGTTTAATCACAGTGCAAGATTCCTCCAGTGCACATCTAGCAGGTCACTTTGTCTATAGCTAATGATAGATGTATTTTTTTCTTCCCAGGCACTTACTGGAATGAGAACACACAGTGATTAACTTTGTGGTCTCCCGGGAACTTGAGAGTCAGCTCACTGTCGTCTTTGGCTAAATATTCAGTGTAAACCAACACCTGTATTCAAAATAAATATTGCGGGCACTGGGTCTTGTTCAGGTACTTAAATATGAGTTTAACTAACTCTATCCTTCTCATAACTACAGCTCCAGTCACAACCTACAAGGCCAAAATTGTTTTCTTCGCAATAATTATACCAGAAGCTTAATTAATCCTCCACGCGAGAATTGTATCTCCTGCCAAAATTAACAATGACTAAATCACAACTATTTCGCGAGGATAATCAATAATTGAGGCGGGAATCGCGGCTTTGGTCTGCGAACCCGCGAGGACTTCTGTCGCTCACAACAACTCCTCTTGCAGTGATGCACAATGTCCAACACTACCAACTCGTCTCCGTGAGGCTAGGAAAGCCCACTTGCCAAGCAGCACCCTCTAGCCTAGATGCTAGTGAGCCTTCTCCCTCGATCCAAGGTAACCCCATTAATTTTATTTTATTATGGTTTTTACATTTTGTCATTTGGGTGCCTTACTAAATATCTACCAAATACCATTATAATTACTTTAATAGTCATAACTTTAATATTAAATAACTCTAAGGGGTTCGCACTAATACACACCCCTCACAGGCATGGACATGGGCAGAGCAGAACGGTCTCACCACCCTCGAAGGCTACCTTCAACGTCTAACAAAACATCAGTATGATGTTCCCTGATTGGGGCTGCTTACCAGTCCAAAAGCCATACACTTCACACAATCCTCCTGTCTGTCATCCCTCTCAATACAAAATCTTAAAATTAAAATGGCAAATACAAAGTTTCCTAATAAAACTTATCTTATGATATTGACAATTACAAACACATACCAATTTTAATTACACTCCTATGACAATTCTAGCTATTTATACCTAAATAATATTGCTACTAATAATCAGGGCCCAAAATGGCCTGTTACAACAGTAAATTAAGTCTCAACACTTATGGCCATATAGGATGGCTAAGATAATACTGTATCTCAGGAGTGTTACATCTAACAATGTTTTCAGAATTATACTCATCTGTGTTTGCCAGCCAAACTGGCTGAACAATGCATGCCACCCTGAGTTTTAAATCTGCCTAGAGATAGCTGCTAGCCAGACATTTAATTTCTTAATTACTTACCACCTGGACCATGGGAGACAACTGAAGGTTGGAACGATGCGCCAAGCTCTACAGTATCTCTCTTCAATACAAAATTCTTGCCAAAGTAACGTATCAGCAAGGTTTGACGAAGAACATCTCCCTAAACAAACAAGAACATAGATACTCGTGTAGGCTGTTCAAATTTATAGTACAACATGCTCTTTGCAATTGCTTATCCTCCACATCCAGACTTGGTACAGAAAGTAAAACTGGTAATGTAATTCCTCATCAAGAGTTTTCATGTACTAACAGGTGGGAGGGTTCTCCACAGTGCTGACAGAAATGTACTAATTCTCTAATTCATGCAACATATAAAATTATAAAACCCTTCATATTTTACTATGCAAGGAAAAATTAATCTTTAATAATATGCAACCAATTATGAAACTATAATTCTTTTAACTGAAACTTTGCAGAAACAGCAGCCCACACTATACACAGTTTCATTATTTTAAGTCCTTATACATGGAAAGACATTACAGCACAAAAATGTTTTTTTCAATGTTTGTGTAAAATTATCAAATACTTAATGTTAAATTCACAGTTACAAGCTTGTTTACATTTATGCAATGTACCTGAAACTACTTTATTCGCTGACAGAAGCATAAAGGAAGTTAACCATGCCCTATTCAGAAATATATGACAATTATACCATTCAAATGTTAATGAAGACCTAATATAAAATACAGAAATCAGTTAAACAAAATTTTGAAACTATATCTGTAGCAGGTAACAAGTAACTGAATAATAAATAGAGTTATTGGATATCTCAAATTATTTTTACTTCATCACTGAACACACAATTGGTCACAAGAATGCATTTCATTTTAGTTTTAATTATAACCAGAAGGCACTAGTATTGTAAGTATAATATTTCTTACAAAAAATTCAATAGCACTATACACATTCTTCTTCTGTTTTCTGTATGCCTCCCATAAACCATAAAATTTTTTAATCTGGTCCATAAAATGTTTTATATTGACTCTGTTGTATTTATGTTTTCATTGGTAATAAGGTGGAGGGGAGGAGGGGAATGTGGTGTGTGTGTGTGGGTGTGGTGTGTGCATGTGTGTTATGTCTGTTCTCTCTCTCTTTCTCTCTTTTCTTTTTTTTTTTCTTTCTCTTATCACAAAAACAGTTTTTTTTTTTTATCTACTGACATTTAGTGTAACAAATAATGTTTACTCAGAATCAGTATGGCATACTGTGACTATTGATACAACTATCATGAAAAGAACAAGATATATTATCGTTACAATTATGAAAACAGTAATTACTAAAAAGATAAAAAGATTTCATGCTAACAATTACAATTTTGGAGGAACATCAGGGAAATAATTATTTTATCCTGTAAAGGTAATTTTAATGTTACATATAATAAATAGGAAATATTTACTCTGTTTGTACAGACATAAATACAACTATTATGTTGCTACAGTGAAACATCAATATACATTAGAATAAGGTTATGGTTTTATGCATATAGTTTAACAATTTTTAAACTCAGTTTACAATTATTTTCATGATATTTGATGCAAATGGACAGGTATATCTTTCAACACACTAAGGCAGTGAAGAATGCCACAACTGACCAAAATCACATGCCTACAAGTTGTGCAATTGGTACTCTGCAACATCCTAATATTGAAAACATGATACAATAAAAAAAATGCAAATAGAAACTAAAATTAGGCAAGTACCTCATGTCCATAAAAATTGCTGAACCAACAGAGATAGTTACAATTTAACTTGCCACCACAGCTATTTACGTAGGCAAAATAGTAAAGCTGAAAATAACTTTTATTATATTGTTGCACCACACCTTGCATGTATACATTTTTTTGGCATGGAGTCAGATACATGTAACATTATCATTTGTAAGATCATTTTATAGTTGTTACAACTGCCATTCCAGATGCTGCAGAACTATTGCTGACAGAAGCTGCTTTCATTCATATTCTATAAGAGACAACTCTAGAGACATGGTTGACCAAGGAAGGTTATTGACAGCTTAAAGTCAATCCTAGAAAATCTGTACTATATAATGGTAGGCATTATCCTAGTGGAAAATTGTAAATTTGAGCTGCATCATAAAGGGATGCAGATGATATAACAGAATCTCAACATACCACTGTGCTTTCAGTTTTCCTTTGGGCACTACCAGAAAAGATCTAACTGTGTCATCCGGAAATAACGTCTGGATTTGTGTGCTGTCCAGTACCCTTTCTTAGACATGTATGGTTTTCACTTGTGTCCAGAGAAAACCTGAATTCTTTACTGGAGGTGCTGTATCACAATTCCTCAGCTGCCCATGTAACCTGATTATGACAACTGCAAACAATGTTGCTACTGTTGGGATGTCAATGGAAGGCACATGGGACCACAAAATTATAAGTCAATATCTGCAAGTCACTTTGCAATAGTGCAAGTGGAAAAAAAGGATCACTAGAACTCTTCATGCCTGAATTGAATGCATTGCTGAGATATGCTAAATAGTTACTAATATTCACCCCATATACAGATTATACTGCAAATAGCTTTTCTGTATAAATGTTCATGTTACTGGGGTTGTAGCGGTGTACGCACTCTTTGATGAAAGTTCAACATGGCTAATTACTGTCAAACTATATCAGCTGCAATGTTACATATGGCAGTGATGTATACCAACTGTAAGCTCTTGTGGATACTTCATTCTGGGTGCAGCTATTTCGATAGCAACAAGTGTATATTGCATTTACAGGTATGGCATTTTCTATGACTACTTTTTCAATAATAGTGTAAATGAAGAAACTTATTCTGGCGCCATGGATGGCAATTAGTTTCAATTAAAAAAAAAAAAAATTATAAAGAGTGTTTGATATATCTTGTAACAAAACCACTTTGAACATTACATACATAACATACTGACGTTACCACACATCCTCTGTTGATAAACTCATGTCACTAATAAATTGTAGGATCTCCCTTTGTTGTTTAGCAACATTAACCTTTCAGGTTAGACGCTCTACTAAATTTGAGTACGCAGCAGGTGATTTGTCTCCATTCCTCCTGCAGCATGGTGGATAGTTATCTTGTTCAAATATCTTCGTACAAGCAAGAATTCATCAATCCCTAAATTAAAACTAATGGACCAAGCCCAAACCAAGATAAACAATGCCAGACTATTATAATACTACCACTAAATTTCATTGTCAACACACCAAACTTGGATAAATACAACTCGCCAGGCATCTGCTAAGTTAACATGCATCTATTCAATAGCCCGATCATGTATCATGACTCATCACTCAACAACACCTTCCATTGTTCCACAATCCAATGACAGCATTATTTACACCATTCAAACTACACTGAGGATTTGTGTATGTAATCAGTGGCTTTCTGGTTGCTGTATAGGCATGAAAACCAAGTGCTATCAACTCCTGGCATAGAATCTCATTATTGATCTCTGTAAGTGAGCTGCAACGGATGTCCTTTAGAATTAGTGACGTAACTGATGATTTGTGCAAAACACTTCAGAGTTCACCCATTCCTATTATTTTGTTTCTTGGGCCTATCACACTGAAGCTGGAGCCAGTACTTTCATGATGTTTCCACTTGACAATATCACTAAAAGTACACCAATGTAGATTTAAATGATAAGAAATCTCCCTGATGGAATACCTGAATTGATGGGTTCCTACACTCATGCCCTTTATTGAATATACACATTTTTCTCTATAGATTGATGACAGCAAACACATGCACTGTGTCCAATCATATTTACCTTCTTTCATGTAATGCCCTATTGAGCTAGTTCACCAGGAGCAAAGTGGTGTCAAATGACTTTTGGTCACACTGAAATCCTAAAGTTACAAATAATGAATACAGACCATTCCAAGCAACCAATTCAAGCAATTTTGAGTTAAGTCCTAGCTTATAAATTACAGAAATAGTGGTTTGTGCTTAAGTATTAGTTCTATCTACTTTGTATTTAAAGAAAAGAAAAAAATAATTACAAAAGTACAATGATAAATTATTAAATATTATATGCTGCCTTTGTAAACACCTTAATTTTAAAACTGTAGGCTATCAACTTTAATATTTTCTGAAAATTCACCGCATCTGCAACAAAATAATTAAAATGAAAGAAAATAAGCTTCTAGGGTTATTTATATACTATAGATCTCAATCGGTTTTATATATTTTTTTACAACAAAAATTAAACCAACATGCAAAAAGCCTCACTTAGAAATACATATACGCCTGCACAGATAAATTACAAACAGTCAATACAAAGCATTTTGGTAGTCATCTGACTACTGTCACGTAAATGGAAATTTTTTCATTAGTAAAAGTTTTATAATCCCTGATTTTAGTACAAACACATAATGTATCCACACTTAAATAGGACTACAACATATACAAATGTGTTATTCAGTCCCTAATTCCAAAGTTAATTGTATTACACTGTAGCGGATACATACATACACTCGCAATTAGGCTACCGCCCGGTGGCGAGCTCTCTCAACTCGCCTTCACCCAACCAACTCCTTTTCCACTCCCTTCCTGAATTTATCAACCCCTCTCACAGATACCAATTCCTCCCTCAACACAATCCACTCTCTCACAGACCTCACAAGCATGGACTGCCTACCCCGCTCCGTTCTCCTCCACACCCTCTGAAGCTTCTCACTGTTGTTTCCTCTTCCTCTAAACATCCTCTTACTTAGCTTGCAGTGTAGCCCTCCCATCCTCCCTCTTCATTCACCATCCTGACTAACCGTTCAACTTTCCTCCTGTCCTTCAATGAGCTCCACCCCAATTCTTTCATCATCACTGATGGCCTATAGTTCCCTTCTTCATAATCCTGCCCTTGCCTTCTCCACCTACCCTTCACCCATCTTGCTGCCTTTCTATGCACCTTTTCCAGTTCTCGCACCTCCACCTCCACATACGGGTCCCATACTGCTGCAGCATATTCTAACATTGGCCGTACCATTGTGCCATACGCCTTCTCCTTCACCTCACAGCTGACTCCATTCAGCACCCTTCCCAACATACCCAGAGCCCTTCTTCCCTTTGCTACCACCCTCTCTACCTGTTTTTTTCCACCTGAGGTCTCCCTGCAGTACAATCCCTAGATACTTATATTCTGCTGCTTCTTTTATCTCTTGTCCCTCCCATCTGTACATGTCCCTGCTTGTCATCTTCTTCCTTGTAAACCTCACTACCTTAGTTTTTCTTACATTTATCTTCATTTTATTTTTTCTGGTCCACAACCATATCTTATCAATGTCCGCCCCCCTCTCCCACCACAGCATATACAACACAATCATCTGCACACAATCTGATTTTTCCTGTAATCCCCAATCCCATGTCATTTACCATTATGGTAAATAACAAAGGACCCAGCACGCTTCCCTGTGGTACCCCTGACATAACCTCCTCTTCCTCCGATATTGCCTTCCCCACTTTCATCCTCTGCCTTCGCCCCCTGAGAAAGTCCCCTATCCATTCCACTACCCTCCTGTCTGGTATCAGCGCCTCCACTTTCCTCATCAATGTTCCATGGGGCACCTTATCGAATGCCTTCTCAAAATCTATGAAGCAGGCATCCACCTGCTTCCCCTTATCTACTACCTGCACCAGATCCTCTAATAACCCAGCCAGCTGAGTCTCAGATGAGTATCCCCTCCCATGAAACCATGTTGGGACTCCTCCGACCAATTCATATTGTTCATAACCCTCACCACATACTGCACCACCAGCCTCTCCATTACTTTTCCTGTACTTGATATGAGACTCACCGGTCTGTAGCTGCCAGGCCTCCCCCTATCCTCTCCCTGCTTGTGTATAGGTACCACCATAGCATCCTTCAAATCTTGTGGTAACTTACCCTCTCCTAAGGACTTTTTAAACAGCACTTCTAAATATTTCGCCAACTCCTTGCCACCAAACTTTAGTGCTGCGTTTCCTATCCTATCTGGTCCCCCTGCCTTACTGCTCTCCAAACCCCTAATTACCTTTTCTATCCTCCACTCCCTCATCTTAAACTCACTATACACCCCCCGAACCCTGTTTGTCCCCCTATTCAAACCCTCCTTTGCCTCAAACACTGACAAGTACTGTCCTTGCATCATCTCCAATTTTTCTTGGTCATTTGTTGCATGCCTACCATCCCTTCCTGTTAGCAGAGGGATCCCTTCCTCTCCTCCCCTTAACCGCCTAACATACCTAAACAACTTCCCCCATTCCTTGCCTTTTCCTATTCCCCAGAAATACATTCTTTGCCTGTTTGATATTCCTTTCAAGCTCCCTACCCATTTGTTTCATCGTTTCTTTAGATCTTATCATCCCTTCATTTCTCTACTTTGCATGTAATTTTCTGCACTTCTTCTTCATTTCCAAAATCTCCTGTCCATAATATGGGGGATCTCCCCCAGTCCGTAACCTTTTCATTGGCACAAATTTCTCCAACATACCCTCCATTAATCTTCTAAACTCCCTCCACAACCCCTCTACACCCTTCTCCATAGACCATTTTTTAAACCTGTCTCTCAGGAAGATTTCTGCCCCTTTATTGTCTCCTCTCCCATACTGCCACACCAACCTTTATGCCATTTGCACTTCTCTCATATTGCCAATCCCAATTTCTACAACCGGAATATGATAGTCACTTATACCATCTAATACTATTGCACCAACTACAGCATTCCTAGGTCTGACCAACACCACATCCAGCACTGACCCAACACCCTCCTCATTCTATCTCGTAGGTGTTTCTACTATCTGGACTAATCCTCTGTTGACTAACTGTGCTGCCATTCTCTGCATCATGCTACCCATTCCTTCTGTACCCTTTATCCATTTCACCCCTGGCATATTCAAATCCCCTGCTACAACAACCCACTGCCTGTTCTTTAGTCTATCGACCCTCTCCTTGATCATCTCAATTGCCTGTCATCCCTGTCCTGGTGGTCTATACGATGCCAGCAATGTAATACTCATATTACTACTACCACTCAATTTAATTTCCATTTCCTCAACATCCTCACTAACCCATTCTACCGCCCCTTTTAGCCTTTTCCTTACACATACCATTATTCCTCCTCCTCTCCCATCCCTGTCTCTTCTGAAGATGGTGAACTCATCCTGCCTACATTCAATGTCCAGTACTTCCTCAGTCAACCAAGTCTCCACAGCTACCGCTATATCCGCCCCATATCATTCAACCTTTCCCCAGAAGCCCTCCAGCTTGTTGTACACACTCCTACAGTTCACCACCATTATCTTTATACTAGTACTCTGATTTACCATCCTACATTGCTTACCTCCTATCTCCACCCCTGCGGCCTCATCAATGCTATCCTCTTCATTTCTCTCTTCCCTTCCGTTTCCTTGCTTCTAACTGATTGCTATTTCAACAACTGCTGCTCTGCCCTGACCCTCTCCATGCAGCCAGCTACTTCTCTACCTAGCAGGTCACCTAAAATCCTCTTTCGCTGTTCGGTCAGGTGAACCTGGTCCCTCCCTACACTTTCCCAGCCTTTATCTTAGGTGGGTTTTATTAAAGATTTAAATCTTATTATTTACTCAACTACTGCTACATGTACAATGACTTACAGATAAACAGTCCAAAAGTGGTGAATCAGATCTACCATAAGCCTTTCCGTATGCCACAATCATTATACAGCAAATCTCCCATACCTGATAATTAAAGAAGTAACCCTTAAATGTCCTTGCAGCACACTACCTCAATGGATCACTATCTGGAGAACTTATTTACTGATATAGCTAAAATCAAAGAAAATTAGAGAAATAAAATTAAGTGTATGTAGTTAATTTGTTGTATGTATGTTAACAAGTTTCCCCAAAAGAAAGCTTTGAAAATAAGTAACTTAAATTATAAAGTGACATTTCCAATAACTCTTAATAAGTTAATTAACACACACTGAGACTATGAACACATGCACCATACAGTACTCTGTACTTCCACCCACCATCATCCACACTAACTATCACCACACATCACCACTCCCACCAGCATGAACTTATATCAGCACTGTGCACCACCTGTGTTTTCAATGGCGACAATCATCAGAGCATCACATTATTGTGGTGAGAAGGCCAAACTATTGGAGATTTGTACCCTCTTTTGATTCTACCCTCTTTACAGGATGTTGAGCAGTATCATTATAACAAATTCCCTGACATTTCCCTGACTTTTCCAGTTATCATATTACTTTTCCTGACCAACATAACCTGTAAACATTAGAAATATTTTTATATTGTTGCCTAAAAAATTACAAGTATTTTTATAGGTAGCACCAATATAGCTTTCCTGTATGGGTGCTTTCCTATTCAGTAACAAATATTCATAAAATACATCAAAAAGTAAATACGAAGATGGTACATTTAAAAAGGTGATGCAGAGGTGGAATATTAGCTTTCTCAGGGCCAGAAACAAAGTCACAATACACAGACAAGACTGACTCAAAATATGTAGATATATATTCAATGATAAGTACTAAAAGTGCTCATATTATTATTTTACTTAATATTTTACAAGCAAAATTTTAGACATACAGATTAAATCACATTTTCTCCTATGTCAATGCTTGCTGAATAAACACAAAAGAAATTCATGCAAGAAAAAATGTGTAGTAATACTATAAATTTCAACATCACCAATAAATAACAATCACCACCTTATACTAGGTGGGTGGGAACTTGCAAATACAAAATATGGCATTCGAATCTATGGAGAAATATAAGGCAAAAATACCTTCACGTGTAATTGCATTAGAGGCATAGTTTCTAAGACAAACAATGTGAAATGCGAAAAGAACTTCAATGCTATTACATATGCACACATGTGCTTTACAAGTCTTTACGAACATTCACAATAGGTGTTCAAAGTTGGCTCATTGCTAGACTTCAGGTGAGGTCACAAAAAGGAGTCAAGTGGAGAGAGGTCTGGTGGCCATGCCACAGATCCCACACTGCCAATCCACTTGCCATGCCACGGCTGCTTACCAATACTGAGCCCCACTGCTTTCTTCCATCTTAACACTGCCTCATCACTTACGCCACAGCGTCCCCACACCACCACACACTTTACATTAACACACACTTGCTTCTACTTGTTCTAGATATGTCATGTCTGCTTCCTCAGAAACCGAGCCTCAAATGCAATTTCACCTAAAGGCATTTTCGCCTTACATTTTAACATAGAATCCTATGCTGCATTCCGTATTCAAAAGTTCCCTCCCACCCGGTATATCCATATAAACTATAACAACACAATCAACAATATGCACTGTCCATAATCACCAGCATCCTACACCATGTGCATTGCCGGAATGCAAGGACATGAGAAACAGAAGATCCCAGAGAAAATATGATGACCAGTGGCATCGTCTGGCACTTTGTACATGTGAAAACCTAGGAGCGACCCCGCCAGGAATGGAACCCTGTTTGCCTCAGTGAGAGGCAAGTGCTCTAGCCAGTGTACCACCATGGGCCTCCTACACCATGATCCACCACCCTGCCACAGCAAAAAGCTATCCTACTCCACCCCAAAAACCAACCCTCAACAAGGATTAACTACAAACACCAGACTGCATCACCAACACAATTTACCATCATATGTACACCAATACACACTACTGTACACCAATACCCTGAACCCTGGGCCATCACCCACATAACTTCATCAGAAGATAGAATTTTGAATATATTTAGCACTAATAATACTACTCCATTTGTTTAAAAAAATCACAAACAATTTTAAGGTAATAGAAAAATTTACAATGAATTCATGTTCTTTAAGTACTAGTTCAAAAAGAGCCAATTAAAAATATTTCAAGGTAGATTATATAACTGTTACTGAAAGTGCCTCTTACCATAAATTAAAGTAAATAAAATTAATTTTATTTACCACAGTGAAAAACAGAAGTTCTATAGCACTGAAAGGTTTCTAATAAGCTTTATCAACATGTTATGATATTATTTCACTGAATACTGAGTATGTTTTACAAATTGCATTATAACTGTGTGTATCACACCTTGGTATTTGCAATAGCCATGACTGGATAGTGCACTCTTTAAACTCTTTCCCAAACTACTAAGAGAGATTGAATTCTGCTGTGACAATGCTCTCTATATCTCACTATCTTTCCTTATTTTCATGCATGCTAATGGCCAGCAACAGGTGGGTATGCAAAAGCAGCACATCAAAATTTAATACAATATGTTGTACTTCTTTTCACAAAAGTCCATCAAGTCTTGTAGGGCTTGAGTGACGAGGCCTTGTGGAGCTTATGGTATATGACTTAACATTATTTGCATATTTTGTCAAAATTCTGCTAGGTTGTAATGGGTCAACTTCAGTACATCATTTATATTTTTTGCTACCCTTTTTGGTTTAATTTTTAGCTTCTGTGCCAGCCCTGACAAATAGGAAAATTTGTGCGGATTTAAGTAAAAGGATAATTATCAGGCACTTCTCAGCTTCTACTTATAGTAGGCACCCTAAGGGTATTCCGTGTGCTCCTTCGTGAAGAAGGCAAGAGACTCATTTTATTGTGTTTCTATATGTCCCGGGATAATGAAATTATTTGGGGCCACTTTCAGAGTGATGTTACTTCAAAAGGGTGGCCATTTCAAAATGGCCACCATGGCTTTCATAAATCTGGCTCTAAATCTGTTTTCCTTTATCTGATTTTAATTTTTTTTTTATTGGATAGCTCTTTTGATGTTAGTTAATTTCTTTCTCTACAACATTTTTCATAAGTCTAACCATTTTCCCGGAAAGCTTGGAAAAATGCAAATTTAAGAATTTTCGCTTTACATTTTGTCACTATAAAAAAAAAAAACAAAGCAGAAATTGACAATAAGCGTTATAATTAAAGTGAAAGATAATTTTATAAGCTTTAATTTGATATATTACACAAGGATGCTGTTTTTCAATACAGCAGCATAATATGCAAAATAATCTGGGATAGTATATGTATGACAAATGTTTCTTATAATACTTTATTTTGTATTTATGACCTATTTTATCCTCACACACTATGTTTTCACCTTATGTGCAATATTACCACTACAACTTAATGCATTCATTTTATTTTGTAATTGTGGTAAGGAGGACTTGATTGCTTGGGAAAAGTTAGAAATATGAAGAGGTATTAGCTAACCATGTTTTTAATGTACTTATTTTTATACTGGTCTTTTCTGTGGTGTAAAATTGACAATTTAAATAAAAATTTTACCACATTTGGGTGTTCTTTTAGTATGTATAACAATTTAGAAAACTTTTGAATAATATCTAAATTATGTTTACTTTAATTATTGTAAATTACGTCTCATGTCATATTGTCTATTACAAATTACTATTTTATTTACAGACACATAATTTAACTGTATAGACATAACAATACACCCAACATGAATAGTTTTGTTGTAATGTTTTCACATTAAATGAACATCATCTTCATCTTCACTTTTGAATATGAGTGTTTCTTTGCTTACACTGTTGCCACACAAGTCTTCATCTCCAACACAGCTAAACATTTCTGTGCAGGGGAGGTTATTTGTTGACCACTTGCAACGAATGCTCTGACATTTTGTTTTGAAACAGCATTGCTAGAGGGGCTGGAGTACTGTTGCAAGTAACAGAGCCATCTTCATGCTGCCAGCCAAAGTTTGTGGAATTTGGTGAACTGTGATGTCTGTGATCGCACTGATGCCATTACACTGCCTGCAAATGTGGCCTCAATACAGCCAGTTTCAGTGACAACCTTGTTTGAGGGAGATTTTCACCTACCACTTAATTTAGTGTTAAAAGCCACCACCTCAGATGTCCAATTTTAGTGATAATTATATTGGGCACATACACTTTGCATAGGAATCTCTCAATATCCATCAATATATCATCAGCTACTATTTCAGTTTTACCACGTTCACCAATGCACGTAGAACATTATTGTCTGCTGTCATGAAGGGCTTCCAGAAACTTATTTTCCCTTTTTTTGTGAAATGATCTGGCAATGTCAGCTTCTGATATTGATTATAAGCCCAAAAGTGCTTGAACTTTTAGATTTCCTAACTTGCTATATATTGGTTGAAGAAGTATAGTTCAGTTCCTCTCTCCACTTCCAGTGATGATGTTTGTATTTTGTGGGAGTGACAAACACTTGTTTAAAGCAAGAACAAGGACATCTGGGTAAGGAGAGAAAATGTCTAATTGTGTTGCTCCAGCCTTTTTTACTTCTATGGCATGCAAAATAATCTTTGTATCTGCCTCTTCATGTGTAGGGCTCAGATAAGATGTACATTTATTTGTTCCCTTAGAAACCTGTCTCTAAGCAACAACCATATTCTGACCTGTGTGTGCCACATTTTTTAGAAACTGTTCAACTAAGAAGTTTGACAATTCATCCTTTGCCTTTTGATGGGAAAGGAATTTCTGTTTCGATATTGTGTGAATGACAACTTTAGGTTGAATTATATAATGAGTTGGCTCAACATTACCATGGCATATTTCCCCAGTCAACTGCTTTAGGGATGCCTCAATATCTGCCAAGTCTGAAAAAGTCTTTATGTTAGGTGACTTGTCAAGCGCTCGTAACTCAGCCATGGCATCAAAAATTGCAACGTAGCCATAAGTGTTAGTCTGCATTGTTTCAACAACATCTTGGTGGCTATCTTCATGCTGGAAGTTGACCAGTAATGACTCTAGTAGTTTCATTAATTTGCTTTTCTGAGAGCAGTGTAACATTGTTCCATCAGGAGCAAATGCTGAGCGTGGTACAACAGCAAGTTCATAATTACTGATGGTATCACACATATCCACCTGAGGACGTAATCTGCCCACTATTGGCATTCTTGCAAAAAGGTCATTCTCTTGTTTCAGTTCCAAAATTGTGTCTTTAATTTTTATTTGAACTTTCTTCACTGAATGTTTGAAGATGCTCAGGTGTAATTTGTTATGGGATCCCATAGGTTGACTTGACCCCATAGGTTGACTTGACCAGTAATTATGAGCTCCTTTGTGAATTTAGTAAACTGTTCTTGTCCAATGGTTAAACATGTTTCATATATCCTCCATCTTCTGAAGCATAATGCAAATTTTACTTATGTTTACTAGTATCTCTACAGTATGTGAATAGGTTCCCAACTCTCTCAAGTGTTTTCCAAGTTCATGATGTTTAGTCTTATCGTTTGGCTAAAACCCAGCCATTTCCCTAGCTTCTTTCACAAGTTGTATAAGCTCAAGAGAGGTAAGGAAAAAACATGTTCATGCATTTTCATTACGAGTAATTCAAAAATTCCTCCCATAACTTTCATGGCTCTGTTTTCATGCTGTAAGGTTTTGTCTGCACCTAAACTACAAAATGGGACTTCTGACTTGTTTACTACCCAGTTTCCCTTTTCAAATTCTTTCCAAACCTCTGGATCTGTAGTTTTAAGTGCTTCCATTTCAGCCTGGTACCAAGCAAACATGCCCGAGTAATTAAAGAGGTCCAATGCCAAGAAATATTTTGTGAAGCCATATAAGGAAGAAAGATGCAGATCCCACTCCCGTAAGAGTAAGCAGACAAATACTAGCATGGACTCTACCATATTCATGAACCACCTTACTACTTTGAATGTAACGTTCATAACTTCATTTGAAGAGTAAACATTTAAACTTAATAACAATGTTCTCACAAGTTAGTGTAGAGACAAGTTTTTTGTTACCCGTATTAATGTCTCCACCATCAATTAACATTTAATAAGATCATTTATAAAATACAATCTGCTTCACTTCTGAATACTGATAAAAAATGTTGCATGGTACAGAGCAAAAAGAGAGATGAGCTTGACTTAATAAACCTCTAATCCTCTATATACATGTCCACCTTTTAGGATTTGTTGGAGAGTTGCAGGGCCATATAAGTTGGACTCAACCCACAATTCTGGTATACCTGTTCCATCAATATATTTGCCTATAGATCTTAGTTGAGCCATAATAATATTGTTGCTAACTCGAAATTTGGGAAAGTATAATTTTAATTGATTCCTTTTTTTTTTTTTTTTTTTTTTTTTTTTTTGCTAAAAATTTTCGAGAGATGTTAGTTCTGGTATTAGTATTTATTCTTAGGATCCATTCTGGCTTTTTCTTGGTAGTGGTGTTTTGTGGCTGTTCTAACTTGTAGCTTTATTCCAAATTTACTAACTCTCACAGTTTGTAGCTTGATGGCTGATTAGGGATCCTTAGGTTAGCTCAAGCCCCTTGCTATCACACATCGTGGCTTTGGTGTTGGCACTGACCTGGGTTTTCGTTCTGGCAGTCTGGTTGACAGATATGTGCACGTGGGTCGTGACCGGATGGATGAGAGCTCAGCGAAAGTGGATAGGGCAATGGCATGACTTGTGGACTCGCTGAGCTGCACATGGGCTGAAGGATGGTCATGCGTTAGTTCCAAGGAGCCAGACAGTAGAGGGGAGGTAGAGGTTGCACCGTATTGGTGAGGCAGGAGGCAGTGCAGTGTTTTATGCTAACAACTGCCTGGCAACAAGGGCGCTTCTAGAGCATGGGTGATGCGGTGGATAGCTTGGCGTGGGTCGCGTAGTAGTTGGGAAGTAAAAGCAGAGAGTGGAGGACATGTCGAAGAGCATCTGAGAAGGGTTGAGTGGAGACTGGAGAAGCCTCGAGCTACTGATCAACATGTAGTTGCTTAAAGATGATAAGTACCTGTTCTGCTTGTTATGTAGATTTAGAGATTAGTTCTTTTTTTTAGTTTGGTTCAGAGATCTCCTATAAGATGGTAGCAGGTTCTTTAAAATGTTAGGATGCAAAAGTAGTTGAGGATAAGAGTACTAATGTAACAGTGTCAAAAGTTTGTTTTAGCTGTAAATGGTGAACCGTATGGGTAGGGAGTTGATGTTTTGAATGTTTTTTTATTTCTAACTTTGTCGAGCTTAACGTAAAGTTTGACACAAGGTGTTGATAAGCTTTTGGAAGCTGTGCGGTCAGAACCCATTTTGTCGCTAAGGGTTGCCGAACACACACATAGTTGTTTATCGTTTGTCGAGTGATAATGTTCCCCCACCAGGTCGATGAATTTGTGCACTAACTGTTTTGCTATGCAATTGTACAACACACTCACTTTGATTCTGGAAATAATCTGAGCTGTTAAATAAGTCAGTCACTAAATTATTTTATTCTTGTGTGTGATGATAGAACAATAAGAAAACAGTGTTGAAAATCTGTATGAGAATCAGCAGTTACAGAAGCAATATTTTTATGTTTTTGTTTTTATTATTCTTACTGTTCTAAGATTGCAGATTTATTTCTGTTAAATCTGTAGGAACGGAAACTGAGATGACTGTCAAGATTGTATAAAAGAATATTTCTTATTTAAAAAAAAAGAAAAAGAAAGCCTATATACCAAAGTTTGTTTGTTATAAATTTTTTATGTCTTATATTTATTTTTATCGGCTCACATGAGCAAGGTCTTGAGAGCCGATGAGGGTGATTGAGGTGAGCATGGAGCGGTGGTGGAATGAAGGGGCGGGGGAAATGGGAGATCCCGAGAAACCCACTGACCAACGGCATCGTCCGGTACGATTCCCACATGCCAAAATCCGGAGACCCGGCCCGGGATTAAACCCAAATCACCTTGGTGGGTGGCAAAGCGGGAACAAGTGGTTGGTGACTGTGAACCCAGGGATAGCAGTCATGGATCCGCTTAAGTGCGACTAGGATGTGGGGCAGTACTTGATGCCACCCCCAGTGACAGTGACATTGTTGACAGTTGGTAGTATATAGGTTATGGGGTATTGTGTTTTTTCCTCTTAGCTGTCAAAAACTTTTTTTGGCTAGCTATAAAGTTGTTTTTTTTTGTAATACTCATTCATACGCTGATGTTGGTTGACTAATTAGTGATTGGATTATTGTTTATTTTGCATTTGTGATTGTTTGCATTGTTTCACTATGACATGTTCTTTAACTGAAATTATCTTCAGTTGCTTTGATTTGTTAGTGGTTCTGAAGAACGACATTCATAAATAAGTTTGTTGTTTCTGATCATTTTTTTTTAAGTCTTATTATTTTGAGAGATCCTTGTTTGTGGGTAATGCTCCCTTGTCTGTTGCACAATAAACATACATAACTGAACTTTAATTTGTTGATAGAACCCGTGGCAATAACAGAGAATTTTTTAAATTTAAATTTTTGTTTCTTAAAGAAAACCTAAGGACAGCAGCTTAATTAATTTGTGTTGTTATAACTTTTGTGGGTGGCCGAAAAAAAATAGTTCTGATGATGTTACACCAAGGTATGTTGGAGTTAGAGGCTCAGTAATTTGTTAATGTTTAAGCCATACATAAGGAGTTGTGATGTGAAAGCAGAATAAGATAAGGACATTTTTTTTCCTCAATTAATAGTCACGTCAGGGGATCTTCACGAGTAAATGAAAGATGCAAATTTTCAGTGGGATAAGTGTGCTTATTATTGCCACATATATTTGTTTAGGGGCTTAGACAGCCACACGTTTCAACACTTATCCTAGCAGGAGTTGTGAACGTGAAATGGTATTTATGTCACAAACATGCATTGCAGTAACTGGTGGTAGTATCATACTTGCATTTCTTATTAATTTATATGCTGTCCCTGACTTCTCATTACCTCTTTACCTATCTATACTATTCTTCTGTCACTCTATTTTTCTCTGTGCATTCCTTTGTCTACCTAAATTTTTCTGTAGGTGGGATGCTTACTTTTCCCAGCCTCGCAAGCCACCTGTATGTTATTCTTGAATCATCACTAGAGATTTTATTGCATAAAATTAATTTACTTAAATCAAATTGAAATCTCAATGGTGTTTGTTGGTGTAGTGTACAGAACTCTGTCCCAAGTCTAAAAATGTTGACCAATATATTTTAAGATTTGGCTTATTCATGTTTGTAAATACTTATTACATGCTCCACGTTCATATTTTTCATCTGCATTTGCTTAATTCTTAGTAAGTAGGCACATGCAAATTTACATTATATTTAATGTGTGACAAAATATTTGTATTACCTCGTCATTTTTTCTTCTTACACTTTTAATTGATACTACAAATTATTTGATACTCAAAATCTATACAGACCTTATACCAAAAAAATAAAAATACATATTCTGCATTACAAAATATACAAAAAACTCAATATAATATAAATAAAATGGGATTAAATAAATCATAATAAAACACAAGCATATAACTATGATGGCAGTTATATATTTTCATATCAGTCTAATCGAGACTTGTCCACCCTCCTCCTCCAATATAATTTAAACTAAAAAAAATAAAAAATGTAATGGATAATAAGAATAAAATCTTTTCCTAATTTTGATGGAAAGGGTGGTAGTGTTGCGATGAGTATACATATTCAAAACCCTACTTCCTGACATGTTTTGGAAGCCAAATGGTCTAAGGCATCTGTATAATGACCGAAAATCTGGCAGTTCGATCCCACACTCCCCCACAGAATTTTTTGATCTCCCAAAATTAAATAACAATAACAATGATCCTGGTAGCCAACAAGGGAATTGTGGCAGTCGAGCGAAGGTGAGTATCATATGAAACAAGATGGCTGCCTACATCAGGTGAAACAAGATGATGGTCAAGGGGTGGTAATGTCATTGGTGGTGATACCACCAGGGGTGAAAGTCAAGGTCAAGGATATCCAATATGGTGGCAAAATCCCTGAATCCCCAGTCAGCCACTAAAACAAATTTTTTATCTACTCCCAGGCATTTTGCTTCTCTTGAAGTTGTAAACTTGGTAAACACGTGTTTCGGATGGACTCTAACTATGACAATAATATCCACATGTACATGTATAGGCAGTTTGGAAACTCATTCAAAATATTTCGGGAGGCGATTCCTTGTGAAAAACGAGGTAGACATATATAGTGAAGCTTATAGCCTAGTTTAATTCCTAAGGAAGGTATATACCCTTGAAGTTCAAGTATAGAAACTGTACTTTTGCAAAATTTTAGAAATAACATTGAATTTAACTACAATTCACTGGATAATGTTTTGTGGTATCAAGATCTTCAACTAATGGACAAACTGGTGTTAATACCTTCCACTACCATTAAATTAATAGGGGTGCCCACTATCTTACTGCACACAAATTTTTTGACTTAAAGTTTTATGAAAAATCGGTGCTGTCTTACTAAGCACTACGTCCCACTTAAGAAAAAAAAGGTATTTTTGTTGCAAGTGCCTAGGAGCCACCATTTCCTTTTAAAACTCACACAAAGTTTTCTGCTGCGACAATACAATGCCTGACATGCAGGCAGTACTTCCTTCACGTGGAGATAAACACATTATAAACAACCAATATTGGGCTGGCTATTCCCAAAAGAACAAACAAAACATGATAGACTGTGTGTGCTGGGTAAACATGCATGTAGGACTGGAGTGTCTACACTGCAGATCAGCATGTAAAGATCTATGTGGGAGGAATTGGCCAAAATGCATTTGATGCATGGTGCAGAAGACTGTAGTGGTTTGAGAGCACATAATTTGTACCAACAGAAATACCCAAACCGGGTGACCCCTCATCATGGAACGTTTGTTGCAGTTGACCAACACAAGTGAAACAGGTATATTATTATAATAATTATTAAACTGTACAGTTGCTAGGTACTTCCTGAATCATTTGAACCTTTAGATTTGTCTAGGTGAGATCAGGATGACAAGGCACATGAGTACATAGGCACACTGTACAACTGTGTTACTACAGTAAATTTTCCAATCAAGCTC